>APFE030089548.1:0-11682 GCA_000404065.3 Pinus taeda
GAGAATGTATCATACGATTCTCTACTGACCTGAAGTTAGTCCCAATTAAAAGAGAGTGTCTCATACTACTCTTACTGATCTGAAGTCAGTTCCAATCAAAAGAGAGTGTCTCATACCACTCCTATTGACCCGAAGTCATTTCCAGTTTATCCCATCAATATCAGTCATCCTAGCGTAGGGAGTGTGGTAGTACATGATGTGTTCATCGGTAGTAATATGGTCCCTATCCTCATTTCCCTACTCATTGGCCATATGAGAGGTACTTCCCATGAGTCCGAGACTGCATGGGTAGTATGTCTCAGCAGGAGAAGGATGAACCACTCATCTTGCCTACATGTCGCTAAGAGGTATCACAGGGGAAGGATGAACCACTCACCTTGTACACAACAAACCACTAAGGGAAGGCTGAACCACTCACCTTATGGTTGCTCACTGCCCCAAGAAGTACCCCAAGCCCCCTGGAGCTCTCAGAGCTCAATGTCCATCTCATAGAGGACCCTCATAAGAGGGTCTCTCCACGACTCCAAGTCGTTCTCGAAAGGTCAAGAACTTGACCTTCCCCAGGGGCTTTGTCAGAATATCGGCGACCTGCTCATCAGTCCCAATGTGATGGAGCCTTATTGCTTCTCGTTGTACCATATCCTGGATAGAGTGGTACTTGATATCTATATGCTTGGAGCGATCATGAAACACAGAATTCTCTGATAATCGGATCCCACTCTAGTTGTCGCAGAGGATCACGGTGGTATCCGACACATGTCCAAACAGTGCACTGAAGAGCTTCCTCAACCAGACAGCTTCACAGGAGGCCATACTAGTAGCTATGTATTCAGCCTCGGCGGTGCTCAAGGCACCGATTTCTGCTTCCTACTCATCCAGGATATCGAAGCAAAACCCAAAGAAAAGCAATATCCAAAAGTGCTCTTGCGATCCACCGCACTGCCAGTCCAATCAGCATCAGAATAACCATGCTACCTCACATTTCTGGCAATGTATCTCAGTCCAGTGATTGTGCCCCGAAGATATCTCAGAAGATTCTTGGCGGCAATCTAATGTATATGATGAGGCTCAACTGCAAAACATATGTCCAGTCGGGAGTTCACCAAGAACATCAGTGCTCCTATGAGTTGACGATACTCAAAAGCATTTCCCAATTCAGGTCCAACAACACTACCACAACTTTTTAAAGTTAGTTCCATCGGAGTAGTCATAGGCTTGCAGTCCACCATCCCAAATCTTTCCAATATCTTCACAACATATTTTCCTTGAGAGAGGAAAATTTCACGTGGGTTTTACCAGACCTCCAACCCTAGGAAATAGTGCATCGGTCCTAAGTCCTTCATCTCAAATCCAGAAGCTGACTCTCTCTTACATTTGTGAATGAGGGGGTCTGCACTTCCATCAACTCCATGCTTGATTTTGTAGAGCCACTTAGAGGTGACAACCGATTTGTCCTAGGGTTTAGGGACCACATCCCAGACATCATTCTTCATAATTGACTCATATTCTTCATTCATGGCATCCTTCCATACTTGATGCTTCACCGCTTCTTTGAATGATGAAGGCTCGTTTTGAATGATAGTGCTCATGGCGGTTTAGCATCCTTGATACCTGTTCGGCTTCTTGCTTTCACGGAAAGCCCCCCTTGGTGCAGTGTGTCTCTTGGCATCTTCGAGAGTCTCCCTAAGCCACGATGACCTTCTTTTGGAGGAGGGTGGCTCATGAGGAGGAGGATCAATAGGATCCATAGGTTCATCAACATCAGGCATTGTTTCGTCTTCTTTTCCATCCTTATTTTTGGTGTCAGCTTCTTTGCCCTTCCTTAGGTTAAGAAGGTTGTTGATCTTCCTGAGGGCCATATCTTCGTCTAAGGTCACATCATGACTTATCTCAACTTCCTTTTGACCAACTACATAAATTCTATATCCCTTAGAATTTTCACTATAGCCCACAAAGATTCCTTTCTTCCCAGATGCACCTAATTTGCTTCTTTTCTCTTTCGGCACATGAAAATATACGAGACTTCCAAAAATTCTAAAGTGAGAGACATCGAGTTTCTTACTAGTCAACATTTCTTCGGGAGTCTTGGAGTCCAATGCTTGATGAGGGCATCGATTTTGAACATACACGACGGTATTTGCGGCTTCAGCCCATAGGAACTTCGGAAGGCTTTGATCATGAAGCATGGCACAAACTGCTAATATAATAGAGCAATTCTTCCTTTTAGCCACACCATTCTGCTCAGGAGTGTATGACTTTGTAGTCTCCCTCTTCATGCCAGCTTCTCTGTAATAATCTTGGAATTCATTGGATTCGTACTCAGTCCCATTATCAGTCCTCAATATCTTGATTTTCTTCTCGGATTGGTTTTCGATCAAGTCTTTGAAGTGTCAGAACCAGGTGAACACTTCATCGTTCTTCTTCAAGAAGTAGATCCAGGTCTTGCGAGAATAATCATCTGTAAAGGTGAGATAATATAAGTATCCTCCGAAAGAGTTTACTGGCATCATACCAAATATATCGAAGTGGATCGATTGCAATATATCTGTGGTCTTGCTATTACTTGAGGGGAATGGTCACCTTGTAAGTTTTCCTTCAGCACATTCTGGACATACACCTTCATGCTCTACTTTGAACTTGGGCATTCCTGTCACCATTTGTCTCACATCGGTTAGGGCCTTATAATGGAGATGGGCAAGCCTCCGGTGCCATAGTTCAGATTGTAGAGATGTGTTGCAAGACATGGATCCCAATGGACTTCCTCCAACTTGATACAAAGTGTCAACCCTAAACCCAAGAGTAAAAGCATTTTTAAAATTTCTTTTCCAAATATGTACCTTTCCATCGATGAATGCTGCCTTGAATCCTTTGTCCTTCATAGCTGAAATGGACACCAGGTTCTTCTTGAGATCAGGTACATATAGTGCTTCTTGCAAATGAATAGTGTTACCTTGATTCAATTGAAGGGTAACATTCCCTACTCCCTTCACGGGATAGGTGGTGTCGTGTCCAAGGATGATCTCCAAGTTTGTCTCCTTTTCTAACAGATTAAAGAGGGCTTCCTTGTATCTGGTGAAGTGCCTTGAGGCACCATTATCAATCAACCAATTTCCTAGAGTGTCTAGAGGTGAGGCAGTGGAGAGGGCCGATATAAGATAGTACTCTTTTTGCTTATTGTTAATAACATTTGATTCTTCATACCTGGAGTTCCTTGATTTCTTGGAGGGTCAACCATTTCCTTGATGTCCCGCATTCCTTTTTCCTTTGCCATTAGACTTTCCATTCCTTTGATTGTTGTTGTTGAAGTTGCCCCTGGAATGATTGTGATGATCGTCATGCGATGTGTCCCTTTTATTTGGACTCTCCCTTGCATAGTGGCCAAACTTATTGCAAACAAAGCACCTGCCCTTCCTTCCTCCCTTAGATTCAGGCTTTCCATGGAAATGACCTTTAGACCCTGCATTATTTCTCCTTTTGACATGAGCAGAGAATGCAGTGGGGTTGCTTCTATTAGAAGGCATTTCTTGCTCCACCATTCTTGTTTCTTCTTGAATGCATCTCGACATCAATTCTTCAAAACTTGGAATTCGATCATTGTTGAGGACAGTGGTTCTAAATACATACCACTCAGGTGGGAGTCCTGCAAGGGTGGTGAGAGTAAGTTCCCTCTTAGGAATGACTTCTTGTTAAATTTTGGTATGTTCTATGTATGCTTAAGAGCAATTTACTTCAAATTTAGCCCAATATCAATTTCTACATTAGCAATCATATTGGCATGATAGTAAAATGCAGATAGAACATAAACATAAATAATAGAAGACAAGCCAAGACAAGAGGACACAAGATGTGGCACCAGCAAGGGACAAACCCCAATGTGGGGAAACCCTTGATCAATTCTTCTTATATTCTTCAATAGTTCAGGAGAGAGAGAGATAATACAAATATACAAATATGGGATTTTATGACAACAATACAAAGTACATCATTATGACAAGCCGGTCATTAAGAGTGTTGTAGCATATCCTGATGCAACATTCCTCTGATTGCTAGCTGCTCCAATTCTGGTTAGGGCACAATATGCAGCCCTAAACTCCCTTGACTGTGATGAATGACTGATCTGATAAGGACACCTGAAGTTAACTTAAACTTCCGTCATAATCTCTAAACAGTCCTAAGAGAGCAGCTCTAAGAAACCCTTGCTATGGTGCTATGGCCTGTGGCCTAGCACATAGCAACACTGTAGTAAATGTCCTCATGACAGTTACACAAATATCATTAATGCATTATTACGTGACTGCAAGAACTCGACTTAATTCTAGCGCCCAATCTGCATATGATATGAGCCCTTCGTAGATCTGCTCTAAGTCTGAGGGCAGACTTCTTCAACACACAACCTCACCCTATGACTAACTTCTAGCCTTGCTAACAACCCTTTAATTCAAGCCTTAAGGCTAGCTTATTTTCCACGCTGTCACCTACAACACAAAGATTTCCACGCTGTGCATCTAGTCTTCTTCACGCTGTCAACAAGCTTCAATTCGTTGCGTTAGGATCTCTCCTTGGCTGTGAATTAGATGTTTCCCTGCATATTAGGCCTTTCTTAACTAGGGCCTCCTTTAGATAGTAGGTTAAGGGCTTCTTTATACTGCGTATTGGTGCTTCCCTTGACAGCTAATAGGTCTCCTTTTAAACTGCGGCCAGACCTCCTCACAAGGCTGCTGCTAGGGCTTCATGACTGTGGCTAGGCTTCATTTATTGTGGCTAGGGCTTCATGATTGCGGCTAGGCTTCCTCTAAACAATGTATAGGAGCCTCCTTCAATTGCGGATATAGGATTGCATCTAGACAACGTATAGGAGTCTCCTTCAACTGTGGATATGGGGTTGCATTGGACCTTAATGCGAATTAATATAAAACTGTGTTAGAATGGTCCAAAAGTCATGGATCAAGCCAGATCTAATCTTAGCCGTTGATTAGGGACTTAATCTCGGCCGTTGATTTTTCAAAGAGAAAAGTATAAGAGGAGGCTTGAGGGTCACTTGGAGAACGCACTGAGGGAGACCAGTTAGTTCAAAGAGAATTTGAACCAGTGGTCTGGTGAGCAGTTAGGAGGCAACAAGTACAGAACAGAGAGACGAGATCAACCACTAGAGATTAGCGCTGAGGCAGGAGAGGCAGACGCAGGGCATTTCAGGCAGACGCAGAGGCAACAGGAGACTGTGCAGTCATTAATTGGCCCTGCGTGGGTGATGCAGAGAGGCCCAGGGCTGACAGAGTCAAGTAGGGGCTGACGCAGAGGGTCTGAGAGCCACGCAGAGGTCAACTGGGTTGACGTTAGGTTTGGGAGAAGTGCTGGAGAATTTTTTCTCTCTGTGGGTAAGCCAATTTGGCAACCTGTTGTATTGAAGACTTGCTGAGTAATAAAAACCTCTCTTGCTGCACTGGTTTTCCCACACTGGGTTTTTTCGGGGACTCTTGTCCAAAATAACTGTGTCAATGTGTTGATTCTTATGCATATGTTTGTTTTTGTATTACGGTGTGATATCTGTAGCAATATTTATTTTAATGTTTATTGAAGTAATTTCGTAAATAACTTATTGTGGAATAAGTCGAAAAAATAAATCAGTTGCTGCAGCGATAGAATTTTCACATGGTATTAGAGGGAGTAATTAGAGACAGGAAGGAAAAATTAGTTATGGGTCGAGACCACGATGCAGAGGCATCCACGTCAGGGGAATCACACAGATTTTCAAAAGATTGCACAAGAGAAAGAGATTTCAATTTCTCTATGTTAGCTTCCAGGTTGGAAGAAGAAGTGGCATGTATGACTAGTGCTGCATCATCAAAAGTATGATATATAAACAATGGAGCCTCGTGGCATATGACGGGAATCAGGGAGTGTTTCTCAAAATATCGTGAAGAGAAGATGAACTTTCAGATCACCATGGGGAACAAGGCAAAGTGTAGTCCAGTAGGGAAGGGTACCATAGTCTTTCAGACAGAATCGGGAGAACGGTTCCATGCTACAAATGTGCTGCATGTACCATGATTGGGCATGAACTTACTTTCCGTGTCACAACTACAAGGCAAGGGCTATGACGTCTACTTCATCAAGGAGAAGGTATACGTCAAACACCCACGTTGGAAAAAGAAAGTGCAGATCGGGATCAAAAGTAATCGGTTGTATAGATTACAACTAGAATCACCAATGGCACTAATAGGCAGTCACAGAGACGAGGACTTGAACGAACTATGGCACAAAAGAATGGGTCACTTGCACCATGGAGCGCTGAGAATTCTCAGGAGCACTATAACAAGAGTTTCAGATCTGAGTACGAAACGGGATGATGTATGCAGGGGTGTGCTCTAGGAAAGTATGCCAAAGCAACATTTCCTAGGAGCAAACACAGGGCCAAGAGTGTACTAGGATTGATACACTTAGATATCTGCGGACCTATGTTCGTTAAATCTCTTAGTGGTGCCGAGTATTTCCTTACCTTCATTGATGACCACTCAAGGAAAACTTGGATTTATTTTTTGAAAACCAAGGATGAGGTGTTCTGTTGATTCAAGGAGTTCAAGGCTCTGGTGGAGAATCTGACTGGGAAGAAAATAAAAGTTTTGTGCTTAGATAATGGTAGAGAATGTGTTGGTAAGGACTTCACTGATTTTTGCGCTAAGGAGGGCATCAGAAGAGAGTGGAAAACTCCCTACAATCCGGAGCAGAATGGGGTAGCAGAAAGAAAGAATAGGACTATTGTAGAAGCAACTAGGGCCATGATGTATGATCAGGATATGCCAAAATTCCTGTGGGCGAAAGCATGCAACACAACAGTCTATGTTCAGAACAAGACTCCTTATCGGGCATTGGGCAAGATCACTTCAGAGAAAGTCTTCACGGGGAAGACACCTGAAGTCAGTCATTTCAGGATATTGGGAGTTTAGCATATTGCCGCATACCCGAGGAAAAGAGGAAGAAGTTGGATCAGACTGCGGAAAAGGGATATATGGTGGGATATAGCGAGAATGCTAAGGCATATAGAATCTATCTTCCAGGGAGCAAGAAGGTAGTAGTACAACGAGATGTAAAGTTCATGGAGGACAGGGCTTTCAGAAGATCTCGCGAGATGCCTTTCGAGGAGCAGTCGAAAGAGGAGCCGTTGGTTAAGCCTCTTCAACCAACAAAAGTAAAGAATTCTTCCTCAAAACAGGAAGATTCTCAGGATGAGGAGGAGCAAACAGAAGCACCTGCTGGCAGAGGAAGAACTAGCAGGGAACTTCGTCAGATTCTGCGAGATGCAGAAGACTTCATCGGTGGGCCAAGAAACAATAAGAGGGAGCAAAAACAACTAGAAAGATATCAGGCATTAGTAGCTCAGGATGGAGAGCTTGCCAGTTTCAAAGAAGTAGTTCAACATCAGGTTTGGCTAGATGTGATGGTAGAGGAATTCAACTCCATAATAGTAAACAATGTCTAGGAGGTGGTGCCAAGGTCTCAAGACAGATCAGTGGTAGGTTCAAGATGGATCTACAAGATCAAATACGCTGCAGATGGTAGTGTTGAGAAATACAAGGCTAGGTTTGTGGCTAAGAGGTATGCTCAAAAAGAAGGGATTTACTATGAGGAGACCTTCACCTCGGTAGCCAGGTATACATCCCATTAGGACCGTGATATCTCTTGCAGCCCAGATGGTCCATCCAATGTTTTAAAACTCTGACTCCGACTCCAACTCGGCCGAGGGTTGACTCCGACTCCGACTCGGCCGAGGGTTGACTCCGACTCCGACTTGACTCGGTATCGACTCGGCCGGCTCGATTTCAATGACCCGGTCGTTGTAAAAAATACATTAAATATTAATTTTTTATAAAAATACATAATTTCAAATATTTTCATTCATGTTTCCAAACACACAGCGTTAGAATATAGATAGAAGACAACATATGATCAAAGTAGGCTCATGAATATATCCATTATATCAAAATGGCACCCAATGCATTGTCCAATACATACACGATGATGATATAGAGATCAAAACAAAAACACATAACCAAGGAGGCTAGAAATGGCCTCTACAATAAAAGTCTGTGACCGGTACTACTGGCTATTGTTAGAGTTGCCAACATCATTTGGCTCAGTGTTACTTGGGAGCAGGAGCGAAAGCGGGGAGTGAGAGCGACATTTTCAGAAGCTCCCGGTTTGGGAGCGAATCCCGAAGGAGTTCGACAACCAATGTCACTAACATCAAGGTACATAGAGGGATTGGTGCTCTTGATTAAATACGAGTTCCATACCCTAATACATGACAAAATTCAATGGAAACATTGGAATCCCCCAATCCTAAAATCTTGAAAAACTGATAAGTCTGCTGGATTTTGAATGAAATCTAAAATTCCACTTTCTCCATATGAAATCCAATGAGGCTGGAACCACTCTCAAACATCCCGAGTCATTTCATGGTAGTGTTAAAAATTTAAGTAAAATGATGAAAATGAAGATTAAGGAGAATGTCACTTTTACTTCAAGAATCTAACATTACCATGAATAGCATATCAATACTAGGGATCAGAGTCAAACAGGGAAATCCATGAGTCAAACAGGGAAACCTAGGGAGTCCTCAAAAATAAAAAAAAGAGACGTTTTTTTGGGTTCACTGGTTGCTGTACGTAACCCGGTCGGGTTGATATGGACTCAGCCGGCTAGGTCTAAAAACACTGGATCCATCAGATGGATGTCAAACGACATTTCTGAACGGGGTAATAGAAGAGGAGCTATACATTGAACAACTAGAGGGCTTTGAAATTCTTGAGAAGAAGTCTTATGTATGCAGATTGAAGAAAGCATGGGCTGAAGCAAGCACCGAGAGCATGGTATGGTCGAATAGATGGCTACTTGCAGAGGATGGGATTTGTCAAGAGTGACGCGGATCCAAATCTCTACTATCTGGTTGTAGAGAATGAACTGCGAATCTTAGTATTGTATGTGGATGATCTCTTTTTGACAGGATCATCTAGACTAATTGGGGACTCCAAGAAGAATCTAGCCACAGAATTCGATATGAAGGATTTGGGACAAATGCACTACTTCCTAGGGTTGGAAGTTTGGCAGCAGAAGGGAGAAATATTCCTTGGGCAAGGAAGTTATGCTATAGAAATCTTGAAAAGATTCGGGATGGAGGATTGTAGACCTATGGCTATGCCAATGATCACCAACTAGAAGAAGATTGATGTTTCAGAAGACAAGGATGTCGATCCCACCCTATATCATAGGGTCCCTGATGTATCTTGTCAACATTTGCTACGCTGTAAACACCCTTAGTCAGTTCACAATGGAACTAGAGAGGGCACAATGGGCATCAACCAAACACGTTCTCAGGTATTTACAGGGAACAATTGATTATGGGCTCTTGTACACTAAAGGTAAGGATATCAGTTTGAGTGGATTTACTGATGTAGATTGGGCAAGAAGTTCAGTGGATTGGAAAGGCACCTCTGGTTACTGTTTCAACATTTGGATCAAGAATGACCTCTTGGTGCAGTAGGAAACAGAAGGTTGTGGCTCTGAGCTCCTATGAGGCAAAATATATGGCAACAAGCACAACTTCGTGTGAGGCCATATGGCTTAGAAAACTGCCGGTGAACCTATTCAGAAAGAATATGGAGGCGACCAGGATCATGTGCGACAATCAGAGTTGAATCAACCTATTTGAGAATCCAGTGTTTCATGATAGGTCGGAACATATTGATATCCGGTGTCACTTTGTCAGAGACTGTGTCCAACGAGGAGCTGTATAGTTGAGCTACACTCCTACAGGGGAACAGGTGGCGGACATCTTCACCAAGGCCCTTGGAAGGACAAAGTTTGACTACTTCAGGGAAAATATGGGGATGGTGAAGAACCCGTTTCACAAGTAGAAACGGGAGTGATAACAACACATATGCAGAGGGAGTTGCAGTGGGAATGCGGTGTTGGGAGAAAGGACCAGCAACACCACAGATGCAGAGGGAGTTGTCGTACATATGCAACAGTGGCAGTGGCGGAGCCATGGGTAGCAGTACAGGATGCAGTAGTGCAGAGGATGCTGGGCAACAAGACTAGCATTAGCACAGGGACCGATGCCGTATGATCAGGGTGATGCTCAGTGAGGAGTATTGCTAGAGCATAGTCCTCACTAAGAGGGAGTGTTGATTTGAGGTAGCATCAGATGTGTTCTAGCCACGAAAATTGGTGGAGAGGCTAAGGCACATGAGATCTCCAATACTGAGAAAGGGTTTGGGCAGATTCTAAATAGTTTGGGAGATATTAAAATAATTAATATTTTTAATGAAGTCCCTAAGTCTAAACTCAGGGAAAATAAAATACTAATATTAATTAATATAAAACTGTGTTATAATGGCCCAAAAGTCATGGATCAAGCCAGATCTAATCTTAGCCATTGATTAGGGACTTAATCTTGGTAGTGGATTTGTCAATGAGAAAAGTATAAGATGAGGCTCGAGGGTCACTTGGAGAACACACTGAGGGAGACCAGCCAATTCAATTTCTGGAGCGGGGTTAGCTGAGAAATTGAATTAGTGGTCTGGTGAGCAGTTAGGAGGCAACAAGTACAGAACAGAGAGACGAGATCAACCACTAGAGATCAACGCTGAGGCAGGAGAGGCAGACGTAGGGCATTCCAGGTAGACGCAGAGCCATCAGGAGACTGCGCAGTCATTAACTTCGCCTGCATGGGTGACATAGAGAGGTCCAAGGCTGACGCAGTCAAGCAGGGGCTGACACTGAGGGTCTGAGAGCCACACATAGGTCAATCGGGTTGATGTTGGGATTGGAAGAAGTGCTGGAGATTTTTTTCAATTTGTGGGTAAGCCAGTTTGGCACCCTGTTGTACTGAAGAATTGTTGAATAATGAAAACCTCCCTTGCTGCACCGGTTTTCCCACACTGGATTTTTTCGGGGACTGTTTTCCAAAATAATTGTGTCAATATGTTGATTCTTGTGCATATTTTTGTCTCTATATTACGATGTGATATCTGCAACAATATTTATTTTACTGTTTATTGAAGTAATTTCATAAATAACTTATTGTGGAATAAGTTGAAAAAATAAATCAGCTGCTGCAGTGATAGAATTTTCACATAATTTCTGAGTCTTGTTGGAAAATTAGGATCCTTGTCATTAATATCACCCTCTAAGCATTATATCTAGAGGTATCTTTGTCATTACCTCTAGATTTGTATAGGGATCTTTGTCGTTAATATCACTCTCTAAGCATTAACATAAGATAGAAAAAACATAGCATGTCAAGTCAAGATTTTGTTTGAGTGATGAGTATATTTTAGTAGGGTCATGATAGATGAGTTCGACAACCAATGTCCCTAACATCAAGGTACATAGAGGGATTGGTGCTCTTGATTAAATACGAGTTCCATACCCCAGTACATGACAAAATCCAATGGAGCAATTCCCCCAATCCTGAAATCCTGAAAAAATGATTACTCTGCTGGATTTTGAATGAGATCTAAAATTCTACTTTCTCCATATGAAATCCAACAAGGTCGAAACCACTCTCAAACATCCTGAGTCATCACATGGTAATGTTAAAAATTGAAGTAAAATGATGAAAATGAAGCTTAAGGAGAATGCCACTTTTATTTTAAGAATTTGACATTACCATGAATCACATAT
>APFE030089552.1:0-10323 GCA_000404065.3 Pinus taeda
GCAGTACCACAAAAATATACACTTAGGCTGAATGGAAAAACAAATTCAAAGCCTGTTGCAGAATGAAATGCCAGGGTTCATTTGTAAGGACCTGACTCCCATAGGATCGTCAGACGACTAAATTTTGAGAACTTAGGAAGTAATGAATTTTTTTGTTTTTTTGTTACAATGATCTGATCAGATATAATTTGCATTGACAGCAGTATGTTTAAACTTATAGTAGACATAGTAGCTTATTTAGCTCGGATGGACATGCTCAAACCATTTAAGTTTTTGATGACATATGATGTTGATTGGTGGCCAACATACCTAGTTTCCTTCGGGAAGGTTGAGACCACTGGACATATTTTTGTTACCTTCCTTATATATGATTAATAGAAAATAAAGGACTACGAATCTTACACAAAAAACAAAAAGAAAATTAGAGATGTGTTTTTATATGTAGATTATTGTGCATCAGTATTAGTTTTTGTATGATTTAATTAGTTAAAAGAATGATAAAAGTGCATAAGATAATTTAACTCAACAATGCAACCATTGATCTTAGTGTTGTGGGAATTTGAGTGGGTAATAAGTTAATGGTGTTGTAAGTAACTAATGCTTGAACCAAAACAAATATCAAAATAATCAAATACACAAACATTTATCCAACATGAACAACAAAGCTTTCCTTAGAAATCAAAATGGGAAAACTAACGAAAATTAATTTTCCTTATGCGTATGAATTTATATAGATTAGATTTATTCACTCTCCAATGGAGATATCATATATTCTTAGTCACTAGTGTATTCTTTGTAGATTTTTTGGCTCAAAGGAATATTTGCTCCTCGTGGATAAGCTAAATATCATATTTTTCATCCAATCTTTGAGAAGACTTCAATTCAAATCTTCCTCCTTCCATTATTGCTCCCTTACTCCTAAGCTTCCATTCATTTTCCATCTCTCTTGGATTTTTTTTAATTAAGGAAGAATCCTATGTTTTACAACAATCTTGTAATGTCAACCACCGAATAATTAATTTCCTCTTCTTCTAGCCATTGGCCTTTGGTCTTGAATGTAAAAATTGTCTTCAAAATTTTGGAAAGAAGTTTCCTCTTTACAAAGTTTGGAGTTTTATGGATCAATTATATTTACAACTCTATATTCAAAAGTATTTTATTCACCAAAATCCTCAACTCAATTATCTGTCACTTCTTATTTTACAACTATGTGATATTGTGACAACGCATCCAGTGATTGGCTTGATCTTGCCATGTAATTACATTATGTAATTGAATTAAAAAGATAATAATAACAATTAAATGGGATGAGTGAGGGACGTTGATTCCAAAGGGACTGAGGGAGGTCAATTGCTTCGTAAATTTAGCTTACTTGTTGAAGGAAGTGGAAAGTTTGGATAGCCATTAATTGATGGTTGTTGAAATCTAAATGCACGTTAGCTTGAGGGGGCCTGACCCGGGTTCAACGCTAAGCAACCAAGAAAATACCTACGCTACTTTCCATTCTAGCATCAATCTACGGATTGCGGACTAAAGTCTCACCCAAAGTAGTATGGGACGATGTAGGAACCAAGTTTCTGCACCTTAAGATAGTCGTGATGTCAATTTTATATCCTCACTCCTGTCTTCACATAAATTGATAAGCCCTTATGGCTTATCGCTGTACTTCATTTTCCATCTTTTAGGACCTCCATGACGGTACCCAATTTCCCTTTGCGCAACCTTAGATGATGATTCAAGCACTTACGTGCCTCTATAACTAGGTTATCGTCTTAGTCCCCAAAATTGTCTTAGGTATTACCCAACTTTACCGTACAAGTAAGATTATCCTCACGTAAACAATGATTATTACTTCTATTCATGTAACAGTTGGAAACATATATTTTCGTGCATCAACTTAATATTATATCTGAAAGTTAACATTCACCATAGCGTAATTGCAGCATTCATAACAATAGTAAAATAACGCTAAATAGATGGAAAGTACACAATAAGTTCAAAATGCTTCTGTTTATTGATGATTCAGATTTTCAATATAGAATATAACCGCCCTACGCACATAGCTACAGGGGTCCGTGCACTCAGTTGCAGACTTCTATCCTAGGCCTCTATGCACTCAACTACAAAGCTACTTTCTCCACTAAGACTCTCGATCTTAACTCTCCTAACCTATTACATGAATGACTCATGACTACTAAACTCACTTAGACTCTCTAAGACTCTCCTTTTTATAGAATCCCATGGTCTGCGAACTAAGGGAAAATTAGCAAAACTGACACAACTTATCTAAACTAAGGGCACAAAACCCTTTTCGAATTTAGGTATCTTTGCACTCTGTGACCACAAAATGTGGAGACCTTACATTCTTCATACAAAATTTGGGCCTTCTGCCCCAAAACTTGGGTTTGTAACCCCAAAATTGACCCCAGGGGACTTCTTCCCAACAGGCCCCCAACACAAACATGGTGACTCGCCCTCGAGTCACTCAGCTGGTGTGGAGATCTTTTCGTGAAGACCTCCCAACTCAACTTGGGAAACTACTACCTCGGTGACACACTATATTTCTGCCTACTTCATTTCCTTGACCATTTGCTCTATCACCAGTCCTTTGCTATTAGATTGTAGCTTGTGCTAAGTCTCCTGTAGACTAGCCAACATGCCTTCGATGGTGGTTGTGGTCACATAGGCCTCATCTACCCAAGGTTTCAACCAAGCCTTTAACATAGCTTCCTTGTGCTGAGCTGCATCTACCTATTCCTTCAATGCCTTGGCCTCCTACAGCTTTTCGAGTCTCTGTATGATGGCAACAGTGCACGTTGTCACTTTAACCTCGTCATAGCTTTCTTGTAATTCCCACACTTTTGTCTCCAACCTTTGCACATTGGGGCCTTCCTGCAGGCTGGTGAGTAGCTTGAGAAACTGCTCAAAAAGTGTTGTGCAGTGCATCACTACACTTGCTACCACTGCTACTGCATCTGCCACAGAAGTCGCACGCTACTGCCTAACTTTCGGCGGAGTCAAAGGCTAGGCCTTCAACTGCAATTCCACAATTTTGAGATTTAGCTCCAGCTAAACCTTGGCCAACTTTATGCATGCATCACAGACTCTCGCAGTGAGTTTTTGAACCTACACATCAACTGGCTCAGCCTCGAGGATGTCCAGCTCTGGAACAGTCCCGCATGCTTCATCTATAGCCTTAGTTAGGTGTTGATTATTATCTATGATGTTGGTCACAAGGTTGATAGAAGAGTCTCTTTGCACAACCAACTGATTGTTGTTGACCTTTTGCTTGTTAATTACCTGTAAAGTGCGTTGTTCGTGGGCCTAAAGTTCTGTAATTACTCCATCCTACAGAAGATGAAGTGCCTTGACAAGAAGCATAGCCAAGTTAATTCCCACTCTGTTGAGGGCACTGATAGTGGTCTTGTCAGCTTCGGTCACCATCATCAATGATCGATTTAGCAGCACTATGGCTCGGAGGTCCTGTGCGCATAGAATCCCTACACTTTTGAGGTGCCAATGGCCAAACTGGTGGTCGCCGCACTGTTCTGAGTTAGTGAGACATTGATTTGCAGCTCCCATAAACCTGTTTCAATGGCCCCCAACACCTGTTGTTGTTGTTGCTCAAACTATTGTAGCAGTTCCATGGTGGCATCCTGCACAACATCCCCTATATCATGCAGATCGCCCTCTCTCAAGGTGATCAGATCTAGAGACGTCTTGCTAGCCTTGGACTTCTTCCGTGGCCCTACCTTTTCTAGCTCTCTAGTGTGCTTGATATGGAACAGAGTCTTCTATGGGTCCACTCCTCCCTGTTCCGTCTGTTTGTCCTCTTCTTCCTCTATCTCTGGTTAAGGCAACCTTTGACCTCCATCAGAGACACGCTCCTCTTCTCCTGCCTACCCACCCGACTGTTGTGTGGTAGCACACTCTACCTTACCCTCATCTTCTGCCTCCTTTTTCCTCTTCAGAGCCAGTTGTTCCATCTTCAGCTTGGCCTCTTCCTTCTTCCATTTTGTAGTGGTCTTTCTCGATCCAATAGCCAAGTCCGAGGGTTTGCACCACGCTATTGGCCAATGGTCAAGGACCATGCCAATCACGTCATTTCTGACCAAATAGGGCAAGTCATTCCACTTCTACTTAGGTTCTCTCATGCCCGTATTGAGACGTGGTGGAAGTCAGCCTTCAATTCCACATACTCCTACAACTTATCAAAATTAGTAGGCGATAACCATGGCATGCATTTGATGGCCATATGCACGTTCATCTCCATTAAGGTCCAAAAGATATTTCTATCTTTTGTTCTCTGAGGATCCTTATTCACCCATAATGAAGCGTACTTCACAGGCTCTGGTAGGTCCGATGTGATTGAAGGAAACTGACTGTCTTTGAGTAGATCCCATGCTACCAGCACTAACGACAACAAGAGATATGCATAGTGAAATGTCTTGCTGAGATCCTACACCTCGTGGAAGTTCCCGAGGAACTCACGATAGAGGTAGCACACCTAATTAAATTGAACTCCCTCTGTGCATTGGGCTACCAAAGCTGTGACTGGTGCCGACACTTCGTCTGCGCGACACTTTCGCATGACCTTCCCTTCTAAGAGTTGTGTTACCACTTTGATCGTAGGGTCACAGATGCTCAAGATGGCGTAACCGTGTGGCTTCTTTACTGAATTAAATTTTTCCATCATGGTCTTTGCGATGGCATGCTTGCCAGCCTTCCCACCAAACATCATTGCAAGATTTTCCCCTGTGTATGGTAGTCACGTGATCCTATGGATTAGCATATCAGTGATGGGTATTGGCTCCTCCAGCCATAGACACGCATTGGTTACCAAGCACAACAGTTGCTTGATTAACACCATTGTGATGGGTGCATGGTTGTAATGCGGCACCCATAGTAGGTTCATCAGTCTTGCCTTATCCATGCCTCTCAGCCACTTCCAAGGCTCCAACACGTTTACTCCAGTGGTTTTGTGGAACACGCGATGCATGGGTTGATATGTTGCTAGGTGAGGAAACACCTGTGTGTCCGCTAAACTAGTCTTCTAATTTCAAAAGGGGGACATGCCCCAAGCGTGGTCCTTCAAACACAATTTGGTCCAGCAAGAGGGGTGTATTTAGGGTGAACTTACTTTTATCAATGCCTTCGGGCACCTTGGTCTTGCCCCTATGCGGAGGAACATACTCAAGTAACTTAGTGATGGGGTCAAACAGCTCAATCTCAACATCTTCCATTTCCACCCCCACATCCTTATCATCCATTGGGATATCCTTAATGTCTTCTTCTTTCGGCTCCAGGTTAATCCTGTTGCCCTTTTCCTATGGTGTGGTCTTATCCTTCTGTGGGTGTTTTCTAGGATATGCACTCCCCGGTTGCGATGGCACGACCTGCTTTCCCTTCTTATTCTTGGGAACCTCCTTGGTCGGGGTAGGCCTTGGTCTAGGTGATTGTGGAAACTTCGATACTTCAACTGGTATCTCTGTAGGTGCAACCTCGAGGATAGCTCCTTCTACTACCATAGCCATCTCTCGAATAGCTCCCTTAGTTATCACTACTTTCACGCTCATAGTTTTAGTGGGCGTTGACATAATGCTATGCAATAGCCCCTCATTGGCCTATGGAAATGTCTCAAACAAAGAACTTGCTAGCAGAACTTTGAAGGTTTCATAGTTCATGTGAGCCTGAGAGTGTTTAGTCAATTTAGTATGTCCTAAATTGCTATTTTTAAAATTTCAATCCGGGAGTCGTAAACTAATGAAGTGAAGTGCACTGTATGTGCAAGATAACCTTTTCCTTAGTCTTTTGTCATTTTTGAGTTTTTAGTTTGTTTTTGGGTTTATCTTCTGTGGATTCCCTAGTGTGAGATGGTGAAATTGAAAATTAAGTGTGAATGATAATGATGATTTTTACAATGATTTTCCAACCTTAAAAGTTCAAAAAGAAAGTTTCTAAACTGACTGTAATGAAATGAATTCTCAAAAAGAAGTAAATGCATCAAAACAATGAACTAGTGACAATGGCCCAGTATCCTTACTGTTGTATGAAAAAGAAAATAAAATATGAACTTAAAACAACTCAAAGACTGAAAGTAAAGCAACTAAATCACAGTACTTCAACCTATATTCTGACCCTTCACCTTTCGACTCAGTCTGGATATAGGAAGTGATCATAAACAAGCTGAGTATTATGATATCTAAATTGCAGGAAATTAAATTTCATAAAAGGAAACTAAGATTTAACTACTCATTCATATTTCAACTCTTGAAAATGACATAAGTAATTCAATCTCTAACTTGCAAGAAAGCAAACTAGATCACACTACTTCGAGTAACATTCTGATTCCTTACTAATTGAGTCGCTTGGCTATAGAAAGGAAATCATAAACAAGTAAGTAATATGATGTCTAAATGGCAGAAAAGCAATCAAGCAAAACAAAACTTGAAAGAAGTGACAATGCTGGAATTAAACTTAATGAATAAAAATCAGCAGAAAGGATAGGATGATCTCATGTCAGTAGCTATCAAAAACATGTAAATGTGCCCAGGCTGCCTACAAAAACCTTTAAAGGAAACACTGATCAACTTAACAGTTATGACGAGAACATGAAATATGGACAATGATGAACATTATAACAACATAAAATATGTACAAGTAATGTCTACAAAAAGAAGTAAACAAAAGCAAGTAAGAAACTATACAAGCTTTGGTGTACAGGGGCCCTCTGTCACCTCAACCAACCAACTACTTATTCACAAATTGGATTCGGGAACGTTGTCTTCTCATGTATTGAATTGCAGAGATAAAGTAAAGGAAAATACAGCACAGTGGGATGAAACAACAGTCAAAATTACAACTTCCAGACTAATTGTTCATCGTATATCAATGGGTTATTTATAAGTGCAAATGCTAATAACTAATTCCTAGATTTGTGCTGCCAAGAGACACGTAAATCTCCACGGCCTGAGATTTAGCGTGATGGTCATTACATCAGTTGAGTTCATGGAGTGGTGGTTGCTTGATTCAGTTCACAGGTTGGTTGAAAGTTGTGCCAGTACCTCCAAGAATGAAGGATCGTTCCACGTAATCCTTCACATGTGACAAAATAGAGCTGTGCCACCACAAAATTCCTCATTTGGCCCTTCCTTTGACTGTCGTTGACCATGACTGTTTATGAGTGATTTGGCTGATCTGAGAGGACACACTCCATGTACAGGTCGTCTGCATCCTGCCCGTGTGGCTAGTTTCTCCATTGGACACCTATAGCATAGCTTTTGACAAAATGGCTACGGAAACTCAGGCTGGCTGCGGAAAGTGACAAGTTTCCACAGCTGTTGAACAAAAAAAATAAACCAAACAACAGTCAGAAACGTAGTTAGGAAACCAATTAATAAGCTCTTTTTAGCCTAATATGCAATGATTTGACAGCTGGGTGGATGAAGTAAATGGAAAAAGAAGGCTGAAAGGGTATATAGGGAAGTGCAGGTTTGGGACTCAACATACCCCCACTGTGAAGGTGTTGCATGTCCTCATGCAACCAAAATTTAGACATTCCCCTCTAGTCCATGTGTTTTGATGCTTCTACTAGGACATCTAGCCCTCTTTTATTCTTCTTTGGTGCCACCACCATCCTTGGTTTCCTTATTAGACATCTGAATTTGAGATTAATTAAGGCTCTGCTCAACTTTTTGCACTTTTTCTTCAGTTTCTTGTTTTTCTTTTGCCATAGTCCTAAATGAAGCATGGTGTTATCATGAATAATTTTATCTACTTTGCTTTGTTCCTTGAGTGTTTCATTTTCCTGCTTGATATGCCTGTGTAGGACTTCTAATTCAAACACCTCCTATTTTAAGGACTGAACTTGTGCATCTAGTGGCAGAGTGGTACTCGGACCTGCAGTTGATTTTTCCAATGACTCCAAGTAGTCATATACCTTCTGTTGATTGGGATCTATTTCAGGTGTCTTTCTTGGACTGAGCTCAAAATCTAGTGGAGGAGGAGGAGGACTGCTCTCTAGCTCTGGTCGAAAAGGGATTTCATTATGTAGGGGACTAGTTTCAATACTTGGTTGAGGGCTAAGTGAAGTACGGCCAGCTGGAGTTTTCTCTGGTGTTTCTCCACCCAAGTCAATGAAGTGGGGCCGTTTTATTTGTGTTTTATTCCACTTCCCTCTTAACCTGTGGCTTCTCCTCAAGACTGGTGGACTAATACTCTTTTTTTGTATACTCTGTTTCCCCTTTTCCTTTTTCTTTGCTATAGCAGCCTGAAGATGTACTAATCTTTCTGACAATGGTTGGTAATCCTCCTCTATGGATGGCTCAGGTGATTGGTAGACTTCTTGGATGGTCCTTTTACCTTTATCTTTCCTCTATTTCTTGTCTTTCATTCTATTTTCCTCTTCTTTTTGACCAACTTCTTGAGTTTTTGTAGTAGGGGAGTCTTGGATTTGAGTGCTTTTTTCTCTCCTCCTACTTTTCCTTGGTGCCTTTGGTGTATTACTTTCAGAGGCCTCAGTTGGCTCTTGGAAGTAGTTTCTTATCAAGAATTTTTCCCAGGTATCTTTTTTTTTCTTTAGTTGGTCCTCAATGAGAATTTTTACAAGTCCATGATGGTATAGATGAGGTTCTATATTGCCTATGTGTTTTTGGACTGTAATACTCATTTTTTTCAAACTTAACAGCAAGAAATAAGGTAAATTAAGAGTCTGATTCTCTAAGAGATTCATCAGCAGTCTAGCATGGTACATGTACATCGAACCAAAGCAGCCCTCACAAGTGAAATTTTTTTGGATAACTAATAGCAGACTAGCCCATTCTTCCTTCAGTGCATGAACATGTATTCCTTTAGTAAACAAAGTGGTGTCCATACCTGGGTTTCTTAGCATAATCCTCCATGCCTGTTCATCCACGCTTTTGTTTTTGAACCATCGTTCACCTTCTTGAGGTAAGCCTGTGGCAGTTGCTACTGTTGTCTCGGTCACCGTGAGCTTCAAGTCTCCAATCTCCACCATTTGACCATCAAAAGACCATGCAAAATCCTTGGTTACCTCTTTGTTATAGCCTTTGAACTTCTGGATGAAGCGTAACCATTTGCCTTTCCTCAGCAATTCCTTTGCTTGGGGGTAACCTTCTAAATATTTCGGTCCTTCTGGCTCTGCCCTTAGTAATTTTCCCATTCCTCTCTCTGTTTTGAATTTCAATCGAGGATACAATTGCGCAAAGGATTTAGCAGAGGGAAAGTAGCTCGGTTGCAGGGTTTGTTGTAAAATGTAGTGGCTGCAATTGGTAGCAGGTAACGGGAATGCCTCAAAATACAGGCGAAACAGAGGGTAGACAAGCACAAATAACTTCACAATTTGAAATGCGTGTATATGAAATGGAAACTTTTAATGAAATGGTAAGTGAGCGGAGTGGAGATGAGATTTGAATTAATGGCTGCGTATGGGAGATTACACGTTTTGATAGATGGCTGCGGAAAATGCGATGGAGAGGAGCCATAAAGGGATTGGTCACATCTCATGAGCGCAGGTGGCAAATGAAAGTGCAGTCAACTTGAGTTTAAACCCGAAAAATTCAGCATGAGACCGTTAAGAAATAAATGTATGGTGTGCAGAGTAATATCGTGGGATAGGAGTGGACAATGGAGCTATCATATTGAATCATTGCACATAGTAGAACTTTTCATGGTTTGATAACTATGCATAATCATGACTTCAATTGTTATTTGATAAAAAAAATTTGCTCATACCTTTGGAAACTTTGTCATTTCTTGCCCATAGCCTTTATCCATTGTTCTTTCTTGATGTCTTGGAGATGCTCCATGTCTTCATGGCAATTGCTCAATTACACCTGCATTTTCATGGTTTTTGCACTAACATTTTGACTGTGAATTTTGCAAAACAGAGTGGTGGTAGCTGCGGAAATCGTTTCTGGCTGCGGAAACGATCTCTAGCTGCAGAAACTAGGACAGCACCCACTTAGCTGAACAAAGGCAGTTAGAAAAGAACTAACTGAGTGAAAGTAGTCCTGAAAGGAGCTTTTATTAATGAAATGAAAATGACATGAATGGAATGGAGTGAATGAGATGGAGATGGAGTGAAATGGCAAATGAGATGGAGTGAAGTGAATGAGATGGGGATGGAGTGAAATGGCAAATGAGGTGGAGTGAAGATGGAAAAAAGAAGGAGAGGAGAGAGAGATTTTTTTTTTTTTGGAAAATATAGAGTGTTAGGTGCCCCTGATTTTCACTCTGTATTTTCTATATAAGACTGCCAATCTATGATTGATTTTCAGGCTTATACAATATATATATATCTAT
>APFE030089553.1:1167-14376 GCA_000404065.3 Pinus taeda
TATCTTTATATCTTCATAGTTCATTGAGAACTGAATAGCTTGAGAGCTAATTCTTTTTGTATTGTGAAGAGGATTTCCACTTGATTGATAATACATGGTTGAGGTTTTATGCTGGTGCTTTCCCTTGGATATATCTTGTGTTATGTGTGATTATTTCTCTTGATCAATTATGCATGTTTATACTTGATGTTGCTCATGAATTTGATTATGCTTCCGCTTAATGTTTTGTAGAAGTAGAACAAGTATTATGCTTTAGGACATTGCATATATCAGTTTGTTCTACAGGTGAAATTTCTACAATTACAACTCAAATACAACTCATTCTTATCTCCTTAATTAAGGGATAACTTCCTCAATCAAAGGGATAACTATTGCATGTCTTCATAAAGACCATGTTTGATATTCTCCAACTAATTAACTCAAGATGAATTAATTAATTATTTTTCAAACAACTACTGAGACCAAATTCAAATTTTAATTTAGGGACTAATTAAAATTGGAATATAACCTGAAATTCTATCTATAGCAATGCTATTTTTAGCATTTTTATTTTTAGAATTCCTTGTTGCTATTTTCCACACTGGTACCTAAAATGCTATCTATAGCAATGCTATTTATAGCATTTCTTGTTGCTATTTTCAACAGTTCCTCTCAACAAAAAAGGCATTCAACTCGAACCTGATCCTTAACCTTTGGAATGTTCTACATGCAACACTTCTCTCAAGTGTTGTTTCTTCAACAACTCCAGAAACAAAAATATCCAACCTGAATTAGAATGATGCCTCTTTCATCAAAGTCTCTGACTGCTATTGCATCTATCGACTGAAAACTCTGCACCTCTGTGCCCTTCAGTATATGACTACTCTAGCTTCTATCACTTTGATCTCTAACCCCATCAATCACGCTGATTCTTCCTGCTGCATCTATGCTGCTGCTCGTCCTATCTCCTAGCATTACATCTACACTGCACCTCCTCTCATCATGTTGCATCATGCTGCCCACTGCTGCACTACAACTCAGTTACTGAGAAGTAAGTAACTGACCTCCCTGTTGGGTTGGAAACATCCTCTGATGCTGAAGCTTCCTCTACCCCTCCATCTGCATCTGTCTCTACCCACTTAGCCAGTCTTGCTACTCCTTGTCGGGGCTCCCGTGGTAAGGTCTAATCCAAGAGGTTGGGTACCTCAAGGATCCTGCCCCTATTTCAGCCTTCTTGGGACTATCACTTCACATCACCCCACCTCCCACATGGAGGTATGGCTGCATGTGATCCATCTGCCCACTTGGCTCGAAATTCCCCCCTACTTGAGGTCTCTGCATGAGTGGATGCCTCCACTCAGTCTCCTCTCTGCTTCTCCAATTGTGGCTGCTCCACAACCTCCTAAAGCTACTTCACCAATTGTGGCTCCTCCACAATTGTCTGAGACTTCTTCTGGCACTGCATGTTGAGAGGTAATGTACTCTCCCTCTCAACCACCAAGTCTCCAACATTTTCCTTGCTCCTCAAGGCTTTGCATGCATATTGAACCTCAAGATCATACAGGTTCTTGACTCGTGAACCGATTTGTTTCACTGAAGACTATATCATATCCTTTGTCCTCCAACATCGTGATCAATACCAAGTTCTTCTTCAGTCCTGGCACATACTTCACATCTCTAGGTGATGCGACCTCCATGCTCCCTCTGAAAAGCAACTGTGCCCACTCTTGAAACACTATACTTTTCATCATTACCCATCTCTATGCGCATCTGGAGGTCTTTCTCCTCCAAGGTACTAAACAAACTCTTATCGCCGGTCATGTGGAATGAGGCTCCACTATTAAGAAACTAACCACAACCCATCATCGATGAAACCATGAATGCGATGAGGGTAAAGTCCATTTCAAACTGAGAGGCTAATGCCTCACCTTTCGATCCTTTCGAGGATCCCTTCTTGGACTTCTTCGATGGGAAATTAGTTGCATAATGTCCCATATTGTGAATTCGATTTGCACCTGCAACCCCGAACTTCAACCTTAGAATTCTTCTCAGTAAATTGTTCACAACTATGATAACCTTTGCTCTGATACCATGTATAACTTTTTCTACAAAACCTCGCTCTGGTACCATGTAGAAATTCTCACTGTAGATTAAACTGATTATGCAATGTACTAAAGAAAAATACTTAATCTACTTCTACAATCAAACTTGCGAAAGCTTAATTGATTTTGAGCAAGATCAAATAGAACACATATAATAGAGAAGAAGATTCAATCACACATGAAACACAAAAGAATACTTCGGGGAAAGCCTCAGCTGAAAACGCCGCTATATGTATTAGCATACAAGTGGAAATATCTCAGGATTACACAAAGCTTTAGCTCACAAGCTATCCAGTTCTTAGTACAATCTCTCACTGCTACTCATAGACATAATAGACAACACATATGCCTTCCTTCAGTCCTCCAAGCCTCCTATTTCCTTGCACAGTTTCTCCTGGGTCCCCAAGCTGCCACCTGTGTGTAATAATTCCTCACACACTGCTCTGACCTCTAAAATAACTGCGCAATCCCGAAGGAATGAATTCCTTCTGCATGGATGAGTTTCCTCTATAGGAAAATTCCTCCAACAGATAGTACATTGTCCCTTCCTTTAATCTCAATTGGGTCTTTCTATGAACTGAAATGCATGAGTTATTTATGAGAGAATATTCAGTTATCTGGAGAACACTAGTTGCATGCATTAACTGTCAGAACTCACAATTAGTTCCTCCAACAGTTTGGAACAAATTTAACTGGACTTAACTCAGTTAACTGAGCTAACTAATTACAACTCAAATACAACTCATCCTTATCTCTTTAATTAAGGGATAACTTCCTCAATCAAAGGGATAACTGTTGCATGTCTTCACAAAAACTTCATGTTTGATTCTCTCCAACTAATTAACTCAAGATGAATTAATTAATTATTTTTCAAACAACTGCTGAGACCAAATTCGAATTTTAACTCTCAATTTTATTTTAGAGACTAATTAAAATTGGAATATATCCTGAAATGCTATCTATAGCAATGCTTATTTTAGCATTCCTCGTTGCTATTTTCCACACTGGTACCTAAAATGCTATCTATAACAATGTTATTTATAGAATTTATATTTTTAGCATTTCTTGTTGCTATTTTCAACAGGAAGTGGGGTTGACAAACTGACCACAAACTAACAACTCACATCATCCCTCAAGCTACAGGACACTTAGGGGCCAAAGAACCACCCCAAGTGACCAAACCCTGAGCTACAGGGGATACATTTCACACACTTTAACCCCCCACTGCATGCATGAAAAGGCCTCCATGTGGTTGAAGGCCTCTAACCACACACACAAGCTTACCTGGGTGCAGTTGTGACCCAAATTCTTTAGTTCATAGGGTGTGGTCTCACAATCTGAGCCTAGATTCTCGGTCAACCTCTAGAACCTTACCGAGAACTTCCTGAAACTTCTCAGAATCAATAATGACAAGACAATAATGCTAAACATACAAACTTGAGTCATAAACTTGACCTAGACTAACCAAAACATACTAGACATTTCATTAGACATATGGAAAACATGTAAGCTACAAGTCATGAATGCATATTTGATCATATTAGTCTGGGATTCATCTGAGAATCACCGAGAATGATTTATTCCCTCTCCACATAGCTGCAACAACACTTGTTATTCCATGCATTCATCAACCATTCATATATTTATCAAACATGTCAAGATCCATAGACAATATACATCATATAACCAACATATAACCAACAAATAACAAACATATAAACCATGATAAAATAACCATCAAAGCCACATAATCTCAAGTAAAAGTACTAATAAAAAACAATAGGAAAAGAGTTCTTATTAACATATGAAAAATATAACCAACTCAAGGAATTCCATGTACCACCCGACCATAGATTGAGTTAAACCAAACCTTTCTTTCAACCAATCACCCTCACGCCATATTCCAAGAATGAGTGTGGGATCTTGTGGAATAACCAAAACAAAACCAAACTAGGACCTCCAGAGTCTAAACCAACTCAACCCTCAACCAATGATTACACCTCATGGTCAGACATCACTAACACAAACCAGAGCAGTCTCTACCCAAGTTTCTCAGCGCTCTAGAGCGTTGTTCCAGCCACTTCTCTAGGAACTAATAACTCAACCCACATCCTTCCAAGGCTCCAAAGAATTTTCCAACCCAGTTCCAGGGACTTGTATTCAACCCACCAAGGGCTATAGAGCATTTGTCCCAACCTAGGCTCTAGGACTAGTAACTCAACCTAAGTTGTTCTAGGGCTTCCAGGCTGTTTTTCCCAACCAACGGCTCCGAGAACTAGTAACTCAACCCACAAACATAAAGACCTGAGCACCAATCATAAACAAAAAGTGGGAAAACACACAACACCATGGCTATTCAGGAAATGGCAAGGCAAGGCTAAAACCACTGCCAATATAGGAAAATCTCCATGCCAATGACAACATATAACTAAAAATCCACATGCATATACCATGCATCCATATATCAATAAGGAAATCATACATGCAACCTCTTGCATGTAGTTGCTGATCCAACTGTAACCATACACTTTCCTTCTTTGCTTTGCCTTCTTTCTCCAAATTCAATGTATGCTAAAGTGCTCCAAGAATGCTCCAAGAAAACTCTAAGTGTGCAAGAGTGTGAGAGAGTGAGAGAATAGAAGAGAGAGCCAAATAATGGACTAACAAAAAGCCATGAACTGATCCTCTAATGCCTTTTTATCATTGATGCCTCTATTTTCTTCATTTTCTTTCAATTTCCCTCTCATGCAAATCTGTGTCTCTTCACCTTCCTTTTCTCCTATTTTCCTTTATTTTCATAAATAAATGCCAATTATTTCCTCTTTTCCTTTTCCAAATTCCGTAGCCATAAATAAAATGAAGTGACACCCATGAGGATGTTTTTCCCACCGTTCATCTTGGAATACGTGTCCCATGACCTTGTTCTTATATTTTTTTACATGGAAAATTGACCAGGGTCTGTTACTTCCTGGATGTGACTTAGGAGTGGTTCTACGTAAAAATTTACGGAAATATGTCACCATTCAGTGCTTTTATTCGATCACAATTAACATTTTCCTCCTCCCATACATGTCCTGAGACTTTTTAATAGTGGCAAGTTATGTTATAGAGAAAATTTTGTAACATCCCTCGTAAAAAAATCATGTAAAAAAAATCACAAGACCAAGGTCATGGGACACATATTCCACATTGAATGGTGGGAAAAACATCCTAATATGTGTTCATTTTGGTTATTATGGCTAAAGGAAATTGACAAAGGCAATGAAAAAGGCTTTGAAAAGGAAAAGTGGCATTAATTGACATTTTATTTATGAAAATAAAGAAAATTAGGAGAAAAGGAAGGCCAAAGGTCACATGTTGCATGTGAGAAGGAAATTGAAGGAAAATAATGGAAAAGTGAAGAAAATAGAGGCCTCATTAATAAAAAGGATTTTGAGGATTAGTTAACAAGATTTTGATAGTTTTATGGTGGAGCTCTCTCTCTCTCTCACTCTTAGACACTTAGAATTTTCTTCGAGAACTTTAGAATTGGATCAAGAAAAGAAAAGAAAGTAAAAATAAGGCAAAGGGAAGCAAAGAACAAGCAAGGAAGAGCAGGATCAAGCAACTACAATGGGATTACTTGTAGGTATCAATTTTCATGTGTGATTTTCTTGCTAGATTTGGCATGCATGGTAAATTCATGTGTGTATTTGGTTCTCTTGTTGTCATTGGCATGGCTTTTTACAGGTGTGACAATTATCTTCAGCCTTGCCTTGCCATTTCCTATATAACCATGGCGTTGTGGGTGCATTCCTTTTTTTTTTCTGGTTGGTTCTCATGTTCCTTATGGTTGTGTGTTGAGTTACTAGTTCCTAGAAGCGTTGGTTGGACAAATGCTCTGGAAGCCCTAAAACAACTTGGATTGAGTTACTAGTCCTGGAATCCTTGGTTGAACAAACACTCTGGAAGCCCTTGGTGAGTTGAGTTACTAGTCCTAGAAGCCTTGGTTGGACAAGCACTCTAGAATCCCGACATCAGGTGTGGGTTGAGTTACTAGTCCTGGAAGCCTTGGTTGGAACAAACGCTCTCAAGCCCTAGAAAACTTGGGTAATCTGGTGATGGTTAGTGATGTCTGATTGTGAGGTGGAATCATTCGTTTAGGGTTGAGGTGGATTTTCCTATAGAAGCCCAGGTTTAGTTTTGTTTGAATGGTTCCATGAGATCCCACATTCATGCTTGGAATATGGCATGGGGGTGATTGGCTGAAAGAAATATTTGGTTCAGCCAATCTATGGTTGGGTGGTTCATGGAAGTCCCAAACTTGGTTGGCTTATGCCTTCATTAATAATAGTTCCTTCTCCTTGGTATTTCATGTGTAAATGTGCTTGTTCATATATGACTCTTATGGTTGTTATATCCTTGTTATTTTTGTTGGTTATGTGCTGGTTATGAATATGTTTTATGAAAGACTTGATGTATGGCTCTCATCATGTTTTGATTAGAAAAATAATGAATAATTATATATGACCAAATATATGATAATATAACTATTTTGATGTTATATACCTAGGGGGGATAATATGGGGTACCAAGGGAGGTACCCAAGGTAATAATGTAATAATGGGATGGGCCATAGTAATAAATAAGGTGGTTAACCCATGTCATGTAAGGGACCACAAGTATTTAATAATAATGTAAGGGGCCCACGGTATTAGTTGATGGTATGAGGAAACCATGGTAATGATGCATGGTATTGTATGTATGAGGCCTATATAGAGGCTAGAGACTCCACATGGAGAGATATGAAGAGAAGTATTCTTGTATGAACAAACATATGGCTTGTGGAGTGTTCTCCTTCCTTAAGGAGTGATTGTATGGTGTTGCCCTACCTTAAGGGTTTGATAATAAAGAAGCATTTCTATCTATTCAGATCTTGTTATTATTGGGTTTCTTTTTATTATCATAATATTTCTGGTTTAGATCTACAACATCGGTGATCAGTGTGGATGACCCTCTCCTTCCCAAGAATGCAGTGCTTCCACTATCAGAAATCCTGCATAATATAATGCATCTCTTTATCATAGGTGGGGTAATTCTAAATTGTATAGGAAAGTGTCTCACTATGATAAGCCACATGATGCCCGTGCTAGGTGAGGAATGCACCAATAACATAGTCTAAGTTGTCTCTCTCAATTTCAAATGGATGTTGTAGGTCTGGCAAGGTGAGTACCGGTGTAGAGAAGAGGCAGTGCTTCAACTCAGTGAATGCCTTCTTTTGGGACTCGGACCAGGAAAACTTTTATTTCACCCCGCCCTTAGTAATATTATTCAAAGGCTAAGTAACATAGGAGAATCCCAACATGAACTTTTGATCAAAATTTGCAAGGCCCAAAAAGCTGCAAAGCTCTGTTAGAGTGGTCGAGGCTAGCCAATCCCGAATGACTTGGATCTTAGTTAGGTCCACATGCACACCACGCTCATCTATGATGTAATCCAAGTATTGGACCTAGCTCATGCCAAAGGTGCATTTCTCCAAGTTGGCACATAGTTTTTGTTGTAGAAGGGTTTGAAGGACCTACCGAATGTGTTGCAAGTTTTCTTCCCAACTCTTGGTGAAGATGAGGATGTCATCCAGATGAAACACAGTGAATGAGTTGGTGAAGGGCCCCAAGATGTCATCCATTAGCCTCATAAAATTAGTATGGGAATTTTTCAACCCGAAGGGCATAACCAACCATTCAAAAAGGCCTCCCTTGGATTTAAAGGCAGTCTTCCATACATCTTTGGGCTTTATTGGAACCTAGTGATAAACAAACTTCAGATTGATCTTAGTGAAATACTTGGCCCCCTTGAGCTGGTCCAACAGGTCATCAATCTTTGTGGATGGATACATGTTCCTGACAGTGATTTTTTTTTATGCCCGATAATCAATGCAGAGCCTCCAAGTCCCATCCTTCTTCTGAACAAGTACAATCGGGCTCCCACAAGGTAATGAACTTGGTCAGATGTGCCCTTTTTGTAGAAACTCCTAGATTTTCCAGTTGATCTCTTCATTTTCCATAATGGAGTGGTGATATATCGGCTTGTTGGGTAGAGGTGATCTGGGAGTCAGATCAATTGAATGCTTGACCTGACATTGCAAGGGTACCCTTATGGATGAGGAGAAGATGTCTCTATATTCTTCAACAACCATATCCACCTACTTCTGTTGCTTAGAGGAACCCTTCCTGAGGGCCATGGATGTGGCCATGACCTTCCCCTTACTTTGAGAGTGAATTAGAAAGAAAAAAAATTTCCCAGTTTGGGAGATGACCTTACTGCAATGCTTAGCAGAGATCAAAGAGATGGCAGTAGGTGGGGCCATCCTCCGGTATCCTTTATAACTTAGTACCAAGAGAAATAATAACATAGCAGGTCTAGACTCATATACAACATTTTTCTTTCATAAGTATGGTTGTCCTAATAATACATCACAAACTTCAAGAGGAGTGACATCACACAGTACCTCATTTATGAAGGGCTTAATGTTGTAGTGAAGGTGACACTGTTGGTTGACACGGAAATCTCATCCTTAGTGAAGCCACTCAATGGTGTATGACTACAGATGTGTTATAGTCTATAGGCCCAGTTGCTTCATGCCCTCTACTAAAATGAGGTACTTTTGGCTCTCATTGTCGATAATGAACTATAGTGGAGAACCCTTCAATCACATTTGTAGGTGGAATAGGCACTCCCCCTCTTTCAGATCTTCAAGATCAATCTTCTGGATCTTGGTGGTGTCCATAGTAGCACTGGGCTCTGTGTCAATGATTTTCTTTCCTTTTTCATTCCCCTTGCTGGGTTCTGACTCAGAGTTGGAACATGTGTCGGACTCAGAAGCCTTCAGCTCGGCCACCAATGAGAACATGGCCCAACACTCACTTATGTTGTGAGTGGAGCTCTTATGGAAATCACACCACTTTCCATGTACTTCTTTATCCTCGTGGTGTTGTACTTTGCTTGTGGCTTTGACAGGTTATCCTGGTTAACCCCGCCTTGGATTTTCAGTTTTCTCTTAGGTTTGGGGGCAGCTCTCCCTTGCTTTTTCTTCTTAAGATTTTGCTCAATCTTGACAACATATCGATACATTGTGTTGAGCGACGAGATGTCTAGGAAATCCATCTCATCCTAGATGTACCTTTGTAGGCAGTTGCAGTACTTGAGTACCAAATGTTTATCAGAATCCTTGATACCCAACTTCCTGAGAAGGCTATGAAAGAAATTGGTAAACTCTAGCACATCTTGGTCCCTTCCCTATCACAGTGTGGTCCACTTTATGTATTTATCCTCATAGCTCTCAACAAAGTAGTAATTCTCTTTGATGGAATCCCAGAATGAATCCCAAGTGAGTGCGACTGAAAATAGTGAGGGAGTATTGTCATCCTTCTGCTCAAAGTATATTTCCCACCATTCCTTGACATGGGGGGAGGCTTTAAGAAGAGAAAAAGTAATATTTTCCCTGTTGGAAAAATCATGAGCAGAAAAATATCCTTCTAGAAGGTTTAACCATTTATCTATCGGACACTCAAATATGGGAATGTCAAATTTAATGTGTACCTTAAAAGGTGTGGTTCTTCCAGAGTATTTTTTGGAAGTAGATGCATCGCCCTTGGGTAGTCACTGAAGGATCTGGGCAAAGTTGTCCATCATCTCTTTCCTTTGTCGCTCGAGGGCTTCTTCGAGCAAGATTTTGAAAGGATATCATGTCCCCTCGTCTTTCTTTTCTTCTTCCATGGGAGGTTTTTTGGATTTATGAGGCTAGTCTTGCAAAGGTTCGACTAGTTCAAGCCCTAACTCCTTATATCCTAACCTTGTTGGGTACATGAAAATAAAAATAGAGAAAGAGAAAATCACTTTGATACCACTGATTTGAACTTAAATAGGAACACACCAAATTATAGATATAACAATGAATACAAAGATGCAATAGAAATAACACTTTATTTCATTAATATCAAATACTTAAATATGATTACAAACAAAATGGAAATAAGACTAGCTCGGGGGATGGTAGCTTATCTCTAAGAAGAGATGTAGCACCTACTTGCTTCGAAACTTTGTTATAATGAGGCTCAAAGGGCTATTTGTTATTGAAAGACATGAGAAAACCCTAATGTTGGGATGGGGTCCCTGGGGTAAACTTTTGTTAGTGAAGTCAATTTTTGTAATAGTTTTTGTTAAAGAATGTAAAGTCTCGGTGAAATGTGGAAGTGGAGCGCAAAGCTAAGTAAGAGTCAAAGGGGCATTAGTCCCTTGTATGGGTAGGTGATAGGATGGTTTTGAGACTCGACCATCATCCATGGACCATGGTATTGCAATGAAAACGCTATATATGGTTGAGTCATAACGAATCTAAGAAGATAACTTTTGGTAGAGAATTATTGTAAGGGCAAGGTGCTAAGGCAGGAAAGGTTTTTTTCCTTTACTTAGGCGAAAGGGGAAGGCTCCTGTAGCTAACTGCATGGAGACCTTGGTAAGTTCGTAGCTCAGTGCATGAGCCTCTGCAGTTGGGTGCGTGGGGATAAGAAGTCTATATCTGAATGTTTACATCTTAATAAAGACAGTTTTGAGTCGAATATGTGCATTTGTGCCTTGTTATTGTTTCAATTAAGTTTGTATATCTTCGCGATCTGTTATGACTTATATTAATTAATTCTTGTTTATTACATGAAAGTGGTAGATCTGTATCTTTTACGCATGCTAATAACAATTTAATACCTTCACGAAAAATTGAAAGTTGTTAGAATAGATTTACAATAGTTGATCAATCTAAAAGGTTAGATCTTCGTGAAGGCATATCTAGGTTGTTACGATATCAAGAAACCATCACACAGGACTCTCGATGCAAAAATCTAGTTCTAGCATCCCCCAATACTACTTTGGGTGAGACTGCATCCTAAGCTACATAGGTTGTTGTCGAAAGGACCAACAGTTAGGGTTCTTTTGGATGGCGCAAATAACTCTAAACCTGGGTCAGGACCCCTCAAGCCAACAAATGGTTTTGTTGTCGGGACTAGGATCTATCTAAGGAATGTGTGATGTCGAATAAGTGGTTCCCTACTAGGAAATAAATTTAGAAGTGGCTTGATCAGAAGGAACATGCGTTTCATCTAAGGAGAACAAAAACCCGTGATTATCCAAAGAATAGTGGTTGAATAGATACATGTACTCAGACGAAACCGAAGCCTTTTTTTGTTTCCTGCCCTGCAAATTGTATGAGTGGCTATCTAAATTAGTGGATAGTTAGGGTACATGGAGGTTTGACGGTCCTATTTTGTGGACTCTAGAGCTAGTGAGGGGATTGGAAGCTTCAAAAAATAACATTGTGCGGGTTGTGGATCATTGGATTGATCATATCATAGGAGGATTTGTCACTGAGCTTGCGATTGATATATATGTCAGTTATAGCGAAACAGAGCATAAAATCTTCAAGGGACTGTGAGGTAAGTATTTAATATCTATGAAAACTTGGATTAAGATTGATCCAAACTTAAACAAGAATGCAACAAATTACAGATATACTCATAAACACAAAGATGTAGTAGAAAAACACTTCATTTCATTAATAGAAAAATAGTGAACTATGCTTACAAACAGAACGGAAATAAGATAGTTTGGGCGATGGTAGCTTATCTGTGAGAAGAGATGTGGAGGCTACATGCCTCTCAACTGAGTTATTGTTGGCTTAGTGGGCCTTGACCCAAGTTCAGCGTTAATTTTAGCCAAACAAATCACTACACTACTGGCCCTTTCACCATCAATCCTCAAAGCGCAAACAGAAGTCTCACCCGAAGCAGTATGGGGGGATGTTGGAACCAATTTTCCGCACCCAAAGATGGTTATGGTGTCATTTTGTACCCTTTATCTACCTTCACACAGATCGATAAGCTTCGAATCTTATCAATATAACTCCCTTTTACCAGCCTCTAAACCTTTGCAAAGGTCTATGCCTACCTTTCGCAAACCCTAAATAGGCGACTAAACCACTTACACACCTTTGTAATCACTTCTAAGTCTATTATTATCTAGATCAGATTTAAGTGTCTGATATCTTTAACATGCAGTAAGATATTCTTCATGTAACAGATATTATTACTTGAGTTCGTACAACAATGTAAAACATACAGATTCGCGCATCAATATAGCATTAAATCATAAACCTAGTATTCATCATAACATAATCACATTCATTCATAATAAAAGTAAATAGATCAAACATAGGTATTTCCAAAGTATTCTTCTTTATTAATGCTTCAAATCTTCTTACAAACTTAAACTACCTTGTGCACTCAACTGCAAGGTTCAGCGCACACAACTGCAGACTCTACTCTAGGCCTTTGCGCACACAGCTGCAGAGCCTCTCTTCTACTTTAAGACTCTTCGCTCTTTCTGCTAATGACCCATTATATTTGTCTTCATCAATAACTGAACTGCCTTAGAATCTTCTAAGACTCTCCTTTTTATACAATCTCATGGTCCATGGACCATGGGTAGATCTTCTAAAGCCGACACAACTTACATAAACAAAAGGGTAAAACCCTTTATGACACTTTACATCTACGTGCTCTGCGACCACAAATTGCGGAGACTTTAAACTTTGCATACAAAAACTTGGGCTTTCAACCCCAAAACTTGGCCTTTTTTAGCCCCAAAATTGACCTTAGGGGACCTTGTTCCAATAGTTACAATGGGACTCAAGGGCCTTTTTATTATTGAACAATAAGAGAAAACCCTAAACAACCAAAACCCTAACCCGAGGAGATGTAACACCAAGAGTTTATGGGTCTCATTGGGGTTAGTTGGGCAGCCACCTTCCTGGGGTCATAACTTGGTCATATTATCTACGTTTGACGCGTATGATACCTCGTTGGAAAGATCCTTGTTATAGCTCCAAATCTCACTATTATGGTTTGTGATGCTGCACTTATGGCCTAGGGAAACCCCTCCTTCCAGACCTGGTCCAAAATTTAAAAAAACAATGTTTTATCCCTTATACGCGACATTGCCCTGAGTTAAACACATGTATACGCGGGTAGGCATATACCCAACCCGCATATATGTATTAAAACACTTAAAAAAATATAAAACTCCTTAATTTCGGGTGGAG
>APFE030089553.1:15409-29268 GCA_000404065.3 Pinus taeda
CTGATATAAATCCTCTTTATGTTTATGATATTCATGTTGGAATTCATATGTGAATGGTTGTTTAAAGTTCATAACTAACTACCTTTCTTTATAACATGAAGATGATTTCTTTATAAGATTTTGTCCATATACTGCTATGTTCTTTGGAATTGGTTGTTTTGTAGGACAAAGGAGCGAAAGGGACTTGAAGAAGGGTTTGGACCCTAAAGGACCTTCTCAAACATAGGACCTAAGGTACTCCCCTCTTACTATAGAATTTGCTTATAATAGCATAATGTCTGTGTGAATGTGTGTTTCTCTTTATAGACAACTTTTAGTCTGCTAGGGTTTCAACCCAAAAGCCCTAGGGGAACATTTCCCTCAACAGAATTGGCGACTCCACTGGGGACAACACTCTTGTTGTTCCTAGTTTGGGTGTTTTTCAAGCCAATCAGGGCTCAGTTGCCTGTTTTCTTTTTGTTGTTGTGTGGTCTATTCTTGAATTCTAAGTTTTGCCAGTTTCTTTAGTTTTTTTTTTATTTTTCTTGAAATCTTTTATATACGTTGTTTTTCTTAGTTACAGAAGCATATATACGCATGTTTCCTGAAGTTAACCCGCGTATACACAGGTTTCCTTAGGATCAGTCGCATATACACGCAATTTGTAGATAAGTACAGTTGCGTATATCTTGCAATTTTCAAGATTTGTAAACCTTTTTGTCTCTGAAGGTCTGTCTGGTGGTTTGACTCAGTCTGAAACAGTCATTTTCCAGTATCAGTTGTTTGTTTTACAGCAAGCATCTTGCTCCAAATTCTCTCTGATTGTAAGGGGTATTGGTCTTGTTTTTGTTGTTTCAAGCGTCATCGTTTTTGCTAAAGCACGCAAGATTTCTTGTTGGAATCTTGGCTACTCTGATTCATCAAGGCAGAAAGATTGGTCTCAATCTTTGTGTTAAATCTTGCTTTAGGTGATTTTTTTTTTTCTTGACAAAACTGCTTTTTGTGTCCATCCACTTCTTTGTTTCATGAAAGTTGTTGATTGATACTTTCTTGAAATTTGTCTTTTTAATCTTTTTGGTCCTTGTTGCCAAAGCTTTCATTGCTGATTTTGATTGTTAAGGGCATCTTTAAACATATTTATGTTTGTTGAGTTTTCATCCATTGTGTGGTGTCAACTTGCAAAAGTGTTTGTTGCCTATGTTTCAATCACAAAGTTTCAGTCCTGTTGAGAGCATTTTTGAAAAGACTCTTTTGTTGTTGCCTTGAAGAAAACTTTTTGAAAAACTTCATTTTGCTTTCTTGAACTTGGTTTTCATTTAGTTTCCTTTTAGTGAATGAAAGTGCTTTATGTTTGTCTTGAATTTTGTTTTTATTGTTTAGACGAAATGAATGGTAGCATCTCATATTCCATCTAGACATTTTAAGTGGAAAAATAAAAATTGATAAGCAAGCAACTTTCATTTCTTGTTTTTAGAGTTGTTTTGAATCTTGCATCAGCATATATTTGTTGCATTAGGATAGATTTGCATATCTTTTTAGGCATACATAGCTTTATTAACTTTTGTGAGTGTGAAGAGTGAATTAACGAAAAGAAAAGAAATTTTTGTTTTATTAGAAGTTCCTTTGAACCCTGTAGAAATTGCTCTTCATCGAAAAACGAAAACAAGTGCATGTGCATGTAGTTAGGTTTTTATAAATTTCTTTTGCGTCAAAAACACCACTAGTTTCACTTTCGTTATCCCGTGACTTAAAAAACAGCCTATTTTAAAATCAAGCGCTAACTAAAATTCACTAAAAAAATTTCTTTTAAGTTACATACACCAACAAGTTTTAGGATTTTAGGGCCTTGGATTAGGCAAGTGGAGAGTTAACTCTCCAAGGCCATTTAAATGTCAAACGTAGGAGTCTGAATAACGAGTCAAAATCCAAGAGCGTTAGGAAGACCAGGAAAGCTCCGGATCTGGGAGTTAAGCACGAGGTTCTGTGAAGACAAGAAAGAGAGATACCCCCTCTCCTACTTGTCCGAACTTACCTCACGACTATTCTGCCTGGCTTCTGCAACGAGTTGGTATCCATAGTTGCTACTCCTAGGGATCTACACAGGTGGCTGCGGAGGGGAATCCCATGGCACCTAAGGTCGACGTTGCATCACTCTCGACAGTACTACTGGAGGCCACCCTTGCGAAGCTTGGGGGCTTGGACCAACGTAGGCTGTTGTTAGGAGGTCAGCGTAACTTCCTCTGTTCCCTTCGCTGATAGGACTGGGCCCTCATCATCCCAGACTATCTTTGGAAGGCCCATTAATTCACTTTCTCGAATTTTCGTGTCCGGTCCTAATCACCCGAAGCAGAAATACTTGGAAGCTGTTTGACTGGCTGTTATCTTTAGGGACTTTATAGTGTGTTCTATGTGCTCTTAGTTGGCCTAGCTTTCAATTTTTTGAGTCTTTAGTTAAGATCTTAACAAGAAATTCAAAGTGGCTGACCGATCACCTAGACGGTCTCGAAGACTTCGTGGTCTTTCACCACCAAGTTTAGAGCCTTCTCCTAGAAGGCGCAGAGGTAATACTACTGGTGGGTTTCGTCCCACGGTAGTGGATGCATCGGGGATTGATCCTCCTCTCGGGGGCATTAGTATTCAAGCAAGGCCTGGCACTTTCGCAGAACAAGAGAGGAACACTCCAGTTCTTTCTCAAGTTTGTTTACAAGCGGAGAACAACATAGAGGTAGAAGAACTCTCAGAGTCGTTAGCGGCTCCGAATTCTCCCCTACCATCTAGTCATCCAAACATATTACAATACGTTGGGACTCCGATGCATAGACCGTCAAGTCCAGGTTACGCTACGCGCTTACCATCGATGAGCACTACTAGAAGCATGGCTTCTACTACAAGTACTACAACTATACAAACTCCAACATCGGTACAAGGGGGAGGAATGATTTCCATCTCCTCTGCTTCTTTGTTTGGATCTTTTGCTAGCACATCTTTAGTTGGGTCTACCTCCATTCCGTTCGCGAGTGGAAATTGCCAAACCAATGCTTTTGGTTCTGGATTCTTCCCATTTGGCACCCATTCACAGGGTATTCCTTCAGTTCCGTTTGGTGCCGCCACGTCCATGATGAGTGGATCAGCTTCATTCCAGCTTTTTCCTTTCGGAATTGGTCATATACCACATTCCATCCTGACGATAGGATCCATGCCTTTTTCTATAGGACAAAGCAACAATCCTTTCCAAGGTTGGACTAACCCTGGGGTTAGTGGCGCAGGAACTGGGAATCCGTTTTTCGGCCAACAAGGGAATAGGCCGTACACCACAGTTAGTTCATTTCAAAGTATTCCTCCCTTAGCTTCGACTTGGAATCCGTAGCAGGGGTTATCAACTCCTTATAATCCTTTAGGAGGAAACTTTGCTGGTTATGGTGGATATGCAGCTGGAGTTGGTCAAACCCCGAATTTTGCTGGATCACAAGGCTTTCCTTTTGGTTCAGCCGATTCTACTAGTTACTTCGGGCAGCCTGGTGCCTTCCAAAATCTAGGTCAATCTTTTCAGAACTTTGGGAGTTCCGCCTAGTCTAGGTGGAATCCCCAAGGTCCTCCTAGGCTTCCATTTCTGGAAATATGAACTTACCAAATCTCACTAAGTTAACAAACGATCCAATCAAGTACAATCCGGCCTGGCCTCCGGTCCCAACCAAACTCCCTTCGGACATTCCAAAATTCGAAGGGAAGAGCAGTGAGGACCCAGGCGACCATGTAACCACATTCCATTTGTGGTGCTCATCTAACTCCCTTATCAATGACTTGATTAGGTTGAGACTCTTTCAACGCACCTTGACTGGTAATGCGGCCAAATGGTATATAGAGTTAACAGGGGGCAGCTTTACATCTTTTGCTGACTTAGCCAATATTTTCTTAAATCATTTTCAGTTGCTTGTCCGTTATGATGCCGGCACTGAACTACTGGCCACTTTTCATCAAGATAAGGCAACTCACATTTCTGACCATATTTAGGAATGGAGACAGAGAAAGAGGCTCATTAAAGTCGAAATCCCTCCGAAGTACCATCTCGAATGGTTTTTGAAGTCCTTACAACCTGAGATCTCCAAGGATGTCTCCATGTCTGGACTCTATTCTGAGGAGCAAGCCATTTTTAGGGCCCAGCAATTAGAATTGATCTACTCTCAGTCTGGGATCCTACAAAAATACTTGCCAGATGCTCCTGGGTCTAAGGTTGATGTAGCTAAGTCGAAGCCAGGTCCCCACGCGGATGGTACTGTTGGGTCGGTAGACACGAATACAGTGAACTTGGTGAACCAATTGCAGTAGTTGTCTTTACAAACTGCTTCTAACAACCAAGTCACATCGTCTAACCCTCCAGCTTCCCAAACCTCTTCGATTAATGTCGTCCAATATGATAACCCCAAAGGAAATCAAAATTTCAATGGGAAAAATAAAGGACGAGGTAAGAAAAAGAACCAGGATGGGAAGCCTGACGCAAATAAATCCGACAATAATGCTGGTGGTGGTAGAAATGAGTCTAAAAAGAAAGTCAAGTTTCCATGCAAGTTGTGCAGTGGAGACCATTTAACTCATATTTTCCCCAAGATTGAAGATGCTCAGCGCTTATTAGGGTAGCAAGGGACTTCTAGTTCTCAAGTTGTGTTAACCAACCCTTTTCCCCAAGGGCAGCAACTTCTTGCTGGCACGAGTTCAAACCCTGGAAACTCTGTAGGGGGCAACCAGGAAGGGGAAAAATCATCGAATGTTTTCATGATGGGTTCTAATGTCCATGTGGCTACTCAATCACATGATTATGGTGAAGCTGAAACTTCCAAGGACAAGTCTATTCCCAGAAATACCGACCTTCATATTGAGCGACCCGTTGTTGAGACTATACCATGGATACTGAAAGGTTCCGCTAAACGCACGACTATTAATCCTAATGCTAGGGCCGCTCAGAATTACTCCATTGTGGAAGATCTGGCTCAGAGTCCATGCACCATGTCCACTTTAGAGGTTCTCTAGTTGTGTCCAGCTCAGTGAAGTGCTTTACTTTCCGCGATTGGGGCAGTCGATCCAACTAACTCTTTAGTGCTCACTTTCAACATGTTAAATGTCAAAAAGAAACTCCCTCATCATATGGCTTTCCAAATAAAGTCTACATACCGGAAAATTAACATTTTTCGTACCGTTATTGATAAAGGAGCTTCCACGTGCGTCATGTCGATGTCATGCTGGAAGGCTATTGAATCACCTTCGGCTGTTCCTTCACCTATCGTCTTGACTGCATTCGATGGTCATTCTCATAAGCCACAAGGTATTATCCCGGCCTTTCCTATATGTGTTGGGGGGAAGGTCGTTAATATTGAAGTAGAAGGCATAGATGCTAACCTAGACTATAATCTCCTCTTAGGAAGGAACTGGGTATACGAAATGGACACCGTTGTTTCGACTCAGTTTCATGTCATTTGCTTTCCTCATGAGGGGAAAATCGTTAAGGTTGATCAATTGGATTATTGTCCAGTCAATCCTCAAGCAAGCTCTAACTCTACTGTTCCTTTAGTGGATAACCCTCGTCCGCCTACTGATAATTTAGGAGTAGGGATGTATTCCTTGTTGATGGGTACTTTTGATCTTCCCTCTCCTTTCGCTAAAATTAATGCCATTTCATCATCTAAGGAGTCTCCTCGAAAAGAGTTCTTCCAAACTCATTATTTTTCAAACCCTTGGACCTTGCCTTCACCTATGACCACATTAGTTGAACGACAAGGGAATGGAATGGCATTCCCTATATCTGCAGTTGAGTTTAGATATCAGTCTATCGTCAACTCTGCAGATGACCATTCTACTCCTTTTTCCGAAGAGGAGTTAGATGGCGATGTGGCCCCCGCTTGGAGCCTTGATTCTACCTCTGCCTTGGACTGCTTAGATTTAGTCTTACCTTCTGAAGAAGCAATCCTCGAAGCAATGATGGGTATAGATCGACCTTGGGAAGATTTACACCATCATTCATACTTTCTTCCTCCATTGCAAGAGGTAGAATCTAGATTCTCCAAGCTCTGTACTAGTGATGTTTGTACGGTGTCAAATCCTTTGCTCCAGCACACGTTCGTGTCGAAGGTAATATGTTCGGTGATTTCAAAAACAACACCTATAAACATCTCTAGGGACCCTAACACGATCGAGAATCTCTTCATCGGAATTGAGTGTTCCCCTGAAGAAATTCAAATTTACACCGACCTGTTCAAGGAATTTCGAGATGTGTTTGCTTGGTCTTATGAAGAAATGCCTGGCATTGACCCATATATAGTTCAACATGAGATCAAGACGTATGAAAACTCCAAACCAGTTCGTCAAAGGCTTCGGCCGGTTAACCCTAGGAAAGCAGCAGTTATCAAAGCTGAAGTTGAAAAGCTACTAAAGGCGGGTCTCATATACCCCATTCCTCTTACTGATTGGGTTTCTAATCCAGTCCCTGTGGATAAAAAGCAAGGAACAATCTGAGTATGCATCGATTTTAGGGACCTAAACAAGGCTTGTCCGAAAGATAATTACCCCACGCCATTCATTAATCAGATTATCGACGAGTGTGTGGGTAATGAGATTTTTTTCCTTCATGGATGGTTTTTCTGGTTATAATCAAATTTCTATCCATCCTGAAGACCAACATAAGACAACCTTTATATGTCCCTGGGGTACCTTTGCATATAGAAAGATGCCTTTTGGTCTTAAAAATGTTGGAGCCACTTTTCAGCAGGCCATGTCATATGCTTTCCACAACATCAAACATGTCATCGAAGCATACTTGGATGATCTCGCTGCTCATTCTCGAAAGAGAACTGATCACCCTAGTCACCTTCGAATGGTTTTCGAGCGATGTCGTTTTAATAAAATCCGGTTGAATCCCAACAAGTGCATTTTCGCGGTTATGTCCGGTCGATTGTTAGGGTTCATTGTGTCAAATGAAGGGATTCAGGTTGATCCCTTCAAGGTTGAGGCAATAGTTCAATTGCCTCCCCCGTCCTCAATTCGACAACTTCAAAGTCTTCAAGGGAAGGCTAATTTCTTAAGACGGTTTATAGCAAACTATGCTGAGATCACTAAAGGGTTCATGTGTTTGCTACGGAAAGGAGTTCCATTTGTATGGGACAACTTTCCGCAACGATCGTTTGATGCTTTGAAAAAGGCACTAGTCTCTGCCCCGCTTTTGAGTCCACCAGATTATGGGAGAGACTTCCTTTTATATCTCGCTGCAGCAGAATCAACCATTAGTATGGTTCTCGTTCAGGAGGACAATGCTCTCACCGAGCATGTGATTTATTATTTGAGCCGAGGCTTAATAGGTCCTGAACTTCACTATTCTCCGGTTAAGAAGTTGGCCTTGGCAGCTGTCCATACTATCCAGCGGCTCCGTCACTATATCCTATTGCGCAAAATTTTTTCCTTAGCAGCGGTCAATCCATTTCAATTTTTCCTCAGTAGGCGAGTGATTGGGGGAAAATATAACAGATGGATAGTCATCTTGCAAGAATTTGATCTCGAGTTCTTGTCTGCCAAGTTTAAGAAATCCATGGTTTTCACTGAGCTTATTTCTGAGCTGCCTTGTGGAGAGGATATTGTTTATGAGGAAAGTTTTCCCGACGAACATTTATTCCTCATCTCTTCACTCGACCCTCGGTATGGAGATATCATTGTCTATCTCCAGACTTCGAAGTTTCCCTCTTCTTTCTCCAAGGATGAACATCGAAAATTATGTCAGCTGGCTAAGAATTATGTTATCATTGGTGATACCTTATATCATCGAGGGGCTGATTCAATCCTTCGGTACTGTTTAACCTTAGAGGAAGCAGATTCAGTGCTAAATGACTGGCACAATGGATCTTGTGGTGGTCATCTATCAGGGCTTGCTACAGCCCAGCACATCTTATGTGCCGGCTATTTTTGGCCTTCACTCTTTAAAGACTGTGTGGAAGCGGTCAAACGCTGTCACCCATGTCAAATTTTTACTCGGAATATGCGTGCTCATCCAGATCCTCTTTTTCCCGTTGTCACCATCGGTCCTTTTACTAAGTGGGGTATTGATTTTACAACTTGTAATCCGCCTTCAGGGGTGAATCACAAGTACATTATCGTGGCTGTAGACTACTTTACAAAGTGGGCCGAGGCCATACCCACTTATAAAAATGATAGTGACATGGCATCATTGTTCCTTTTCAATCAAGTTATCTCAAGATTCGGTATCCCGAGAGAGATTGTCACTGATCATGGCAGTCATTTCCAGAATCAACTTATGTCCGAATTGGCTCTCAAATTGGGTTTTCGGCAGGAGCATTCATCTCCTTATTATCCTCAGGCTAATGGATAGGTCAAGGCAGTCAATAAAACTCTTAAGACAATCCTCCAATGGACAATAGACAAAAATCGGTCCAATTGGCACATTATGTTGTATTCGGCTCTTCGGGCATACCGGACCTCCGTGAAGACTGCTACTCGTTTTACACCTTTTCAGTTGGTTTATGGGATGGAATCTATCTTTCCAGCTGAATGTGAAATTCCATCTCTTAAGTTAGCTGTTGAGCTCCTTCCAGAGACTTCGAGTCTCGAAAAGCGCCTCCTTCACTTGGAACATCTCGATGAGCAGTGTCAAGATGCCGCCACAATGAATGAGGCTCATAAGAAAAGGGTTAAAACGCAGTACGATAAATCTGTCCATCCTCGAGTCTTTTCTGAAGGTGACCTTGTCTTGGTCTATGACCAAGATAAAGACACCTTGGGGGTAGGCACGTTTAAGCCAATGTGGTATGGTCCTTTCATTATTAAACGAATTTTAGAGAAAGGATTGTATGAGTTAATCGATTTTGAGGGAAACAAGCTGGCGGAGCCCCGAAACGGGCTCTACCTAAAGAAGTACTTTACTTTAAGTAGGAGTTAGGCAATGGCTTCTTTGTATATTATGTATATTTGTACATATATCATCGATATTTTTTGATAGCAACACTTTTTGGTCTGCTGTGACGGGTGTTGATGGATGATTTGGTCTATTTTGGGTTCGCCTATGGTGCTAGTCGGCACACTTGGAATCTCACTTCCGCAGCTTGGGTACTCTATTATCCAACTGGTCAATTGATGGTATCAAGAGGCGTATGCATTGGTTCCACTTCAAATAATATGGCTGAGTATACCACCATTATTAATTTATTATCCGAGGCAATTTCTCACGAGATCGACTCGTTGGTAGTTTATCTTGATTCTCAATTGATAGTGTCACAATTAAACAACATTTATTGGGTAAGGGATCCATGTTTATATCGCTAGTATTTAAGAGTGAGGTTGTTGCAAATATCATTTGTTTATATTAATTATTTGCACATTCCAAGGTCTTTTCTGAAGGTGACCTTGTCTTGGTCTATGACCAAGATAAAGACACCTTGGGGGCAGGCACGTTTAAGCCAATGTGGTACGGTCCTTTCATTATTAAACGAGTTTTAGAGAAAGGATTGTATGAGTTAATCGATTTTGAGGGAAACAAGCTGGCAGAGCCCCGAAACGGGCTCTACCTAAAGAAGTACTTTACTTTAAGTAGGAGTTAGGCAATGGCTTGTTTGTATATTATGTATATTTGTACATATATCATCGATATTTTTTGATATCAACACTTTTTGGTCTGCTGTGACGGGTGTTGATGGATGATTTGGTCTATTTTGGGTTCGCCTATGGTGCTAGTCGGCATACTTGGAATCTCACTTCCGCAGCTTGGGTACTCTATTATCCAACTGGTCAATTGATGGTATCAAGAGGCGTATGCATTGGTTCCACTTCAAATAATATGGCTGAGTATACCACCATTATTAATTTACTATCCGAGGCAATTTCTCACGAGATCGACTCGTTGGTAGTTTATCTTGATTCTCAATTGATAGTGTCACAATTAAACAACATTTATTGGGTAAGGGATCCATGTTTATATCGCTAGTATTTAAGAGTGAGGTTGTTGCAAATATCATTTGTTTATATTAATTATTTGCACATTCCAAGGTCTCATAATTGGTTAGCTGATTCTATCGCTAATCAAGCATTAGACTAGCACATCAATCATTCATCATAATAAAATCAAGCATCAAAAAGTCGAATTGTTTATGATATATTATATATATAATATATAATATATAATATATATATATATATATATATATATATATATATATCATAAAGCATCTCGAGTATACATATGTTGTCAAAAAATATACAAAATCGGGACTCAAATGCCCATAATCATGTCCGGCATATCTAATGCCCCGGCTCAAGATGAGCGGCCAAGTATGTAACTATCGCATTGGCCACACGCCAAAAAGTGCAAACCCAGTCACGTGGCATGCCAACCACATGACGCTGCATATCCTCAGGAAGATCCTCTATGGCGGCCATCGGTACTCGGCAGCTCAGTCTCGTCAAGTGTCGCTGGACGTTATGTAGAGTTCTTTCTGTCTCAGAAGTTGCCTCTTCGGCTCCTCGGCCACGCTGTCCATGCCGCGGGAACCCATCTGGTCGTACTGGCCCAATATCTGGAACATGATCATCATATTAGTCATTTTAATCTCATCAAAAATATTTTTCAAAATGCATCATTATATTTGAAAAATCCAAAAAAATCATAAAATCAAAAATTCTTACCAATCTTGCCCCATGTTGCATTTGGTGGTAATGCTAGATCAGGATCTCCTCAGAAATCCAGTCTAGCATAGGGGTAGTCATCTACGACGATGATCTGTTGATCCCACCAGGTGAAGAAGTCATCGTCGAAGGCAGTCCTTGGGACCTCCCCACCCCCCAGACATTTCATCAGATCAGCCCACTAGCCCATGCGTGGATCTCGTGGGGTGCTGATGGAAACTGCTACCCTAGGGTGGAGTGCGGGAACCTTCTCGAAAAAGAAATTACATAGGATAGTCCCATATCCAAAGTTCTTGGTCTGTCCCCTCTTGATAGAAGTGAGCTGGCTCTTCATGTTGGCCAGAAGAGGAGTACACCAGTCCAACGTAGTAGTGAGACAGTCAACTGCCATGCTCATGATTACCCGTGATGCCTGATGCAGAGGACGATTCGTTCACTCGAGCTATGGTGAATATGATTATCCTTAGTGATAAAATCACCACATGTGTGATAGAAATCTGGCTCCCAACCTTCTTGGGATGTCCTGGGCAATATATCTGTACATAGTCCTCTATCGTGAGACTGCTCCGTGTCCTGCCTCGGGAATGTACTACCTCTCCCATTCGGGAAAGGCCCGTGATGAAATAGATATCCTCCACTTCTACCCTGAGTGGCATCTGGTCAATCATAAAGGCTTCCTCCTCGACGTCCCAATAATCAATGAGCATCTCAAGCAGACATGTGTTTGCTTTCATATTCGACAGTTTGAAGAATTTAAGCAAACCGCATCCCCGTAGGGCATCCAAAGCTTGAGGGTCATTCATAACTTCATTATCCACCACTGTGTGCTCTCTTTCATGCCAAGTGACTGGCATTCTGAGAAAAATGAGTTGCAACCGTTAGTTTTTGTTTAAAATTGGTTCGCGGTGTATACGCGGGTCCCTGTGCACACAGTCGCGTATAGGGCCCACGTGTAGGTGAGTTTCACATTACCAACCTGCGTATACGCCGCGGTGAAATTTTGGGCAAAAAGTTCAACAGTGAAACATTAATTAAAAATCTTAAAACCAGTCACAATCAATTGCAAGCTAAGTATGAGAGTTACCTGGAGGTTTTTGAAGAATTTGAACGGCTGAATTTGGTATATGGGAAGTTTTCTCCTTTGCTCCAAATATTTGCTCTCCAACTCAAATGGTAATAATGGTGAGTCCAAAATCCCTTTTATAAGTTTTGGAAATGCAAAATTTTTTCAAAATTTTATTTTGTTTGGCCTCATGTGACTTTTAACTTAGGAGCTTGGAATGTCGAGAATGGTTTGTTTTTCAGGACATTTTGGACGTTTTTCGACTGTTTCGAGATGGTTCCATGACTGCTGACCCATCATGGCAGGTATCGTTTTCTCACTGGCATATAGGTTAGTGACACCATTTTTCCGTTGCATCATGCATACTAGCCTCCATCTGCTGATACATCTGCCATAGGGTCGACCCTATCGTGTTATGGTTCATAAGCCATCTTCACTCGCTGATTCTTAAACCATGAAACGATGGTAGAGCCATCCTTTACATGGGAATCGTAGTTAGCACCTCACTGAAATTTGTTGCCCATGTTGCTCCGATTTGAGTAGGCTTGGGAGACCTCTGTAGTCCCACCATGACTTATGCATTGAAGACTCATTCCTCTTAGCTTCTTCACTTTGTTCTGACCTTATACCCTAGAGGCTCCTTTGCGTTGATTTGTACTACTGCATTGCATGTTGACCACTTGCACCTTTTGGCCTAGAGCCGGCTTCACTTGGACTTGTGTTTAAGCCAACTTTTGACCATGACGACTACAAAATCAACCTTGCATACCTTTGACTTCTGCAACTTGACACACCTTGACCCGTGGAAGGAATGCACTTCTGAGTGTCACTGACCAATTTTCACCTCCCTGCATTGAGCATAGGAATGTTCCATTCCCAGGAACTAGATCATCTGTTTCACCGACACTCATTCTTTCCAATATACCATAGCATTCTTTTATTCTTTTTCAAGCTTAAAAATGAAATATTCCAAAAAAGAGTGGGAACGGGACAGTATTTCCATCTATTGTTGGCAGCTAGAGTCAGTCATGTCGCCCTTGAACAAAGCACTCAAAACAAAGTCTCCTTCGTTTGGGCGGGATTTAGTTTGACTTAGGTACGCCTCAACCTTGTTATTGAGTCAGTTCTCCCCTGATTGGTTATCTCTTGCAATCATATGGAGGGTTCATTCGTGCCTCCTGCATGACGAACTTATACAGAGTCATCATATGCTGCCACATAGTCACATTGAGTCGTGCTTTTGTTCAAGGGAAGTTAGCCTGAGTCGGCCTCTGTGCGTTGTCTCTTGACTCATTTTTCAGTCAGCCATCCCTGGTTATCAGTGTTATGTCTATTATCACATCAGTTATATTGGTCCTTTACTCATGCCGGTTTGAGAAGGTCTCCATTGACTTCTTGCTGGCGGGTCTTGTCCTTATCAACGACGACATCTTGCTCTGAGGACAGGCCTAGAGCTGCACCCTGGCCCTATTTTCATTATTGATAGGTCACCTTGTGCTCAGCATCGATTAGTATCATGGGTCTTTGATTGAGTGGTTTCCCTTGTGTTCGACATCAGCTTACAATGTCACACATTGGGATTCGTGCAGTACCTTGGTTTCCATTTGACCCTATTGGTGGATACCTTGCCTCTGTGTCAGCTTTCATTATTGGTTGGTTCAGAGGGTTTATGTCATGCGCTAGCCACATCTTGTGTACACCGGAAACGTACTTCGACTGGGTTACTACATCTCTTTTGTCTGATTCCTTCCACATTATTGGCCTACGGGTTACACTCGCGCTAGATTGATGAAGGATGCCTTCATGCCTTCCTTCTAGCGGATCTTTCCCTATCGACTCCGACTCATTACTCTGGGGCAAAGATCTAGAGTCCATTTGGCAGTACCTTGGGGTTTGTAGTCATTAGTTCCAGATCCTTCGCTATCGACAGTGGGAAACCACCATTGTCTCCTGATCGATAGATTCTTACAGGTGTTCGACTCCAACTCATCTATTCACACTTGTTGGATTGTACTGGTTACCTTGATGCTCATTATCATTATCAGTGAGTAGTCTCGCGTTTGTTAACGGTATACATCAATGACCGGTAATCAAACAATTTCTCACATGGTTGACTTCAGATCATTTATTCCCATGGTGTAGAAAT
>APFE030089553.1:62697-81169 GCA_000404065.3 Pinus taeda
ATTTATCATATTTCTCATTCAGCTTGGCCAACTCATCCTTGGCTCCATTCAGTTCTGTCATCTGGGCTTCTAGGGCCTGGACCTCATTCAACAATTTCTGCATGTCGAGGCTCGAAGCCTGCTCTGTAGATGGTGTTGGTGCTGCTGTTGATGTTGATGTTGATGGTGCTGTTGATGGTGCTGCTGTTGCTGCTTCTGTGGGAGGAGGAGTGGTCTTTGGAGGCTCCTCAAGGTTAATAACCTCTGGAGGGGGCTGAGAAGTCTGGCCTCCCTCTTTCTGCTGCAGGGTCGCCTGCAGTGCAGCCTCTATGTCCTCTAGCTTCCCTTCTGTCTGCACTAGTTGCTTGTGCAGTGCTACCAGCAATGTAGCTACCTCCTGATCTTGCCTCTGCTGAGAAACCTCAACTGTTTGGGGATAAATGGTGGCTGGGAGCTTCACTTTCTTTCTTAAGGCTGCTAGGTCTGCATCCCTTATCTTCAGCAGTGATTGTATGACTTTTGGGTCCTTGGGGTCATGCCCCAGCTCTATAATTATATCTTCCAAAGACTTGATCTTGTTGTCTTTGGCCATGGAGGATGCTTTCTCCAACTCCAGTTGGGAAACTGTATTGTTTAGGCTGTTTTCTAGCCTTTTTGCCAACATTGCTTTGTCTGCCAATGTTGCATAGACCATTTCACCCGTTTTCTTATGGAGTTCTATTTGGTCCATAGGGTGAATTTCTTTCGCAAGAACCTCCAGGTTGGTTCTTATGTAGTCTGTAGCTGATTGTGGCTGCACCGTGGTGGGCATGAAATGACTCATGGTCATTTTTCCTTCTGAGATGTCATAGGCTGACATGAGCCTCTGCTGATTTGTAGGGGCCATCTTTAGCAACTAATTATAGATTTGGAGCCTGAGTGGCTCATTTCTCCTCTTGATATCAGTAAACTGTTGCTTGATGCTTACCTCTGCTTTTCTTTGATGACTTGAGGAGCTGACCTCTCCTCCAAGATCTCTCTCTTGTTCCTGCTGAAAGGAATTAGCAGATACCTCCATACTTGGTGGGCCCATTATCACAGATTACCCCATAGGAATTTCTTCGTCAGAGAGGGGATTTAATCTCTGCCTTTTCTCCCCTTGATTTGTGGACGTTGTAAGGGGAGTCTCCTGCTCTCTGTCCCTCTTCTTTCCTTTTTCCACCTTTTGTGGAGTTTGGAGCACTGAGGTCTCCACTGTCTTCTCTTGCCCAAGGGGCATGTTTTCTTGAGCCTGTTGCTTAGTAGGTGCTGGGGCTTCAGCCATCTATTCTTGCTGCATAGGCTGCCCCTCTTCTTGAGGTTCTTCTTGCTGTTCTTCTTGCTATTCTTGTTGCTCTGTTGTAGGAGGTGGTTGTTCCTGCTCCACCTGCTTGCCCTTATCTTTATTTGTTTCCTCTTGGGCAATTTCGGCTACCTGCTGCTGGGGTGTGGAAGATGAGGCCGCTGCTCCAATTTGCCTCTTAGGGGAGGAAGAAACCTTCCCACAGTGTTCCAAGTCAGCCTCTTTCTCAAGATTGCTTGTTTCTCTTCTTAGCATTTCTTCTTTACCAATTGGCTCTTCTAAGGTGCCTTCTTTCCAGCTTAGGGCATTGGCATACTTCTCAACATGAGGCAGTTTCACATGAACATAGCCCCCCAATTTGTACTTTATTCTCCTAAGGGAAATGAAGTGATTAGGGTCATAAGGCACCCACTTGAAACTGGTTTGAAGTCTGAGGGTCTCTAGGATCCTATCAGCTTCCTTCCATCCTTCCTCTTTCTTATTGTACAAAAAGAGGCCCAGCTGATTTCTCACCTTTAGTTGCACCTTCTTGTTTTTGCTTTGGAAATGGACAAAGTCTGCATTTCCAAACTGCCTAAAGTACTCTAGGGCGAAGAGTCTCATAGGAACATATCTTGGCAGCCTATAAGGATTCAACTCACAGCCATATATTCTGATTACTGTATGGTGTTGGTAAAAGTATCAATCACCAATGCTGTAGGCCTTTGAGACGTGGAGAATTCTCTGCATTTCCTCTATCAATCTGGGAGGAGGGACACCCAATAACAAGGTCATAGCTAGATGGATGAAAAGGTCTATGAATTCACAGTAGGTGTAAGGTGAATAAGATAAGAGATGAAAGATTGAAGACCAAAACACTACAGACCTTGGGCATCCCTGGACATTTAGCTTCTTGAGAGGGACAGGGAAGGCATCACGCTGATAAAATAAGAATAAGTGATAGATGTACCTAGTGTATCTAAACACCTTTTCCCTCTCTAGATTCATCAATTGTTCATGAATCTTGTTGGCAATGTATGTGGAAAAGTCATAATGTACAGCAGGAGACATTCCAGGGGAGAAAATGGACAACATGGCCATAATGGTTTCATCAACATCCTCATATGTCCCATAACCCAGGATGCAATTGATCAAATCTACCAGCATTTTTCCCAGCTCATTAAGATATTGATATGCTATAGGAAGGGTGGTGCCCATAGCTTCAAATTGTCGCTGAATAAACAACTGACTAATCTTGGCAATCTGAGTACTGGAGAGCTTGCCCCCTTTCGTTATCAAGTCCTTGATGGAGAGAGGAGTTAGGGGCTTTGCAGTGTGAAAGTGCAGCATTTCATTGATGGCCTCAGGGGTGATATGAAACAATACTGAGCCTGAGGGGCTGAGAACGGCTCTCTGACAGGGGTCATAGCTAGAACAGCATTGATTTATCAAGTCTGGGAAAACATTGACTTGAGGAAGATTGTAAATGGGCAGGTTGGAGTCCCAAATCCCTAAGGTATCAGCTCCACTGAGATATTGGGCTTTCAACTCATTCAGCAGGTGGATATTGAATTTGGAGGTCATGGCAGTGGAGTCTAGCATCTGGTAATCTCTATCACCCAAGGCTTTCCACTCTAGCTCTCTGTGTGGGGCATTCAAAGGTTGAACATTCAGGGCTACTGGTGTTTCCATGGCTGGGTAGTACTTGTGACTTTGTACTTCAACTGGTTTTAGTGGGCAGGAGAACGCAGAGGGCTAATTTTACAAAAGTAAAGCCAATTGTAAGGGTAAATGAGGCAATTGTGGTGACAATGGTGTAGAATGCTGAAAGGGAGTTCAATTGAGGGACTGCAGGGACTGGCAACACTGTTTTCCTGGTGAATTATGCCTCTCAGGTTTTTAGTCCACGAATGCGCAGACAGAGTGTGAATTTTTAGGAAAAGGTACCTATATATGGGCTTAGCAGGTGAATTTCGACCCTGCAATTGTAAAGGAATGCTGGTTTACCGGGAATTTGCTGGTAGATACAGGTTGCCTTACTCTTCTTAATTCAATTCTGGAGAATTATGGACATAAACAAGCTCTGAGGGGATGCTTTGGGTAAATACCTGGTGAATTGCCGGCAATGGTCACAAATGCAGGCGGGTTGGAGGCGGCAGCGCTCTTCAGGTTGATTTCTGCAGGTTGGCGATAGGTGGTCGTAAATTACATGCAGAGGTGAGCAACAGTCCAATTTGGCAAAAGTGATAAAAACGCGAAATTTTGGCTAAATATAGACTTTTTGGGTCATTGGCGCGTTTTTGGATGACGTCAGCATGACGTCATCAGGTGGGGTCAGGGTCGGGTTACGTCAGCATGACGTCATTGAGTGACGTGGCAGCCTGTGAGTGGTCCACGGGGACTTCACAGGTGGCGGACATGTTGGAGCGCTGGCGGATGAGGGTGCCGACAGGGCACTGAGTGGAAGTGACGTGGGCGGGCGTAGCGCTGACGCGGGCAGGTGGTATAATAGAGTGGTAAGTGGGTTTTCTCGGACCGCCCTTGATACGGTCGCGGTATTGTCAGAGGGCGACCCGAGAGAATATAAGGGTGACGCGTGGCAGAGGCCTGACGTCACCCTCTAACAGTTTCTCGGGTGGTAACTTTCGGTGATGGAGGCCCGTCCGATATGCATGTGGGCCGTCGGATGGGAAAGCCCAGATCCGACAGTCGACGGGTTGATAAGCCGCAAGTACGATACAGGAGGCGAGGCAACATAAAATATTATTATTTTGGAAATGCGAGCCCAGCGGAAACATTAGAAAAAGTGGGTTTTTAGGTTTTTTGCTGAGTTACGGGTTAAAATGGGTTTTTACAAAGGTTTACTTATAAAGCAGGTTTTGGCTATTTAATCCGAGCAAATCCCGGATTAATCCCAGGATTAATTTTTTGGCGCTCTTTGGGTCGCGCTCAAATGTTTTTGCGCTTGAAAACGTTCAAAACCATACCTATAGCTATAATGCTCGGGGAAGGGGATACATAGATTTTTTTGGGTTTTTTGCCAAGTTTTACATAGTAATAGGGGGAATAGGGGATATGGGGAGTTAAATAGTGATATATTAGTAGTTAGTATGAGTGAAAAGGGGTGGATGAGGGGGGTAGAATACCAAGTTGTTTATATGGAATCAACTTAGTTTTTAGGAAGTAAATCAAAATGAAAAGAATTTTTACACAAGAAATGTGGCTCTTAAGGAAACTAGAACCAATAAAAGACTTTGACTTCTTTCATGAACATGGGTGGCATAGGGATGTTAGCCATGAATGTGATAGGGGGTGATCTGGAAGTTAGACATGCTTCATTTAGTTGCTGTAAGACTGTTGAAAAATAGGAAATTTGCACTGGCACCATGTTTTTACCTTTGCTTTAGGCCAGTGAAATGCCATGAACCATGCTTTCTGCAACCCTCTCTGCCTACCCACTCTATTGCCTAGCATTTTTTGTTACTCCAAGGAGGGTGCACTTAGATTTGCAAACCCTTTTGTGCCTATTATTTTCCTTTGGCTTTTTTCTTTTGATTTTCTAACTAAAACTATCCTTATTACTTCCAAGGCCCCAGATTAAGCAGTTGGGAACCTTCTTTCTCTACCTATCTACTTTACCTGCCAAGATTGAGCTGTTTGGACAGGTTTCTTTCTCTAACCTATAACAAAAATTGAAATATGGCATGACCCAGCTTAGGCTGTTGGATCACCCATTCAGAAGTAGGGCAGCATCAACCAAATGCAAGTATACTTCTTCCACAAGAATATGAGATCTTTGTATCACCAAAGTAGATCATATTGGCACTTCCCCTGCCAATCATGAAAAATGAAACCTATTGGTATAGGTAGCTAATAGATACCACAGGTACATTTTACAAAAATATTTTGATAAACAAAATCTAAATTATTTTCATTTCAAAGAGTCCAAAATATACATTGAATTGGGCGTAACATTGGACGAGCTCTAGACAGTATTGAACAATAAACCCAGCAAGGTTTTATAAAAATATACGTATCATATGGCTAGGTTCTACCCTGCTCACAAAATTGATAACATATTCAAACAAACCCAAGAGAAGCACAGTACTACTCAAGAATATGATATGACAAAAACCATCTTGGGGTTTTAAGTTTTTTAACGCAACTAAACTACTAGTCACAAAGGAAAGGCCCTACCCTTTTCGCACAGGGGAGCTTTAACCTCGAAGTTAGCAAGGAGCTATCAAGGTTCGATACCTGCAACCACAACAAAATACCTGAATCAAAAACAGAGAGAAATACGATTGACAAACAAGACTACAAAGAGAGGAAGCGAAGAATTCCATTGATAACTTACCTAGATAGACAAGTCATCGAACCAGAAGATGAGAAGACCAGAATAAGCATGAGCAGGACTCCGTCACAGAGAGGTTACAAAGGGTTTTTACTTGCTCACAAAGGAGCCCAAAGATCAGTAAAACGAAGACAAATGTTGATGGAAAGAATCAGAACAAAACACTTACCTGTGCATGAGGAAGTCGAGGTGCTCAGGAGCGAAGCCGAACCCTGTTAAACATGCAAAAGATGGTTATAGAAGTCACATACAAAACTGTGGAAATCCGAGCAAAAGTTGAAGGATAATAGTAACAAAACGAACAATGTTACCAAGCATGTGTGTCTCGTGAAGACAAAGACCTCGCAAAGAAGAAGTCAAAGCCATTTCACACAAACAGAGAACCTCTACAAACCACAGACGGTCACAAGGTCGAAACCCTTGCCCTCTCATTTCTCTCAGGCCTTGCGACGAACAAGCAGAGGTGACAAACAAACCCTAAGGACGAAAAATAAGGGTCTTTTAACTGGAGAAATAAGCCCACGGATTCAGCCTAAGATCGCATGAGGGTGATCACTTGAGGGAAAGGTGTAGGTAGGTAGAATTGATTTCTAAATTAATTATAAGGTCCTTGAAGTACCAACGCGAGCAATATTAAATTTATTGAAATTAAAGTTTGCATCCTCGAGTTCCCCACCAGTTTTCAACCCAAGACCCTACTGTGTTTCCACCCGCAACACACTACTAAAAATCAAAATGGAATTCTAAAATGTTTTATACTATGTCAAGTACAAATTATGATTAGCTCTCTTTGTAAATAGTCATTAGGGTTGTTTACAATGTTCCACCAATCTCGATAAGGGAGCAAGGAAGCAAGGATTTATGCACATGTAGAATATAAGGAAGCACCCCAAGTTTCAAGGGAATTCAGGGGCCGAAAAGTCGTCAAGGTCCCCACATCTAAAAATATAAAAATAAAAATAATAGTTATAAATCCCAACAATAACAATTCATCCATTCAAATTTATCTTTGTGCAATGCAAATAGTATAAAGTAAAATAGTACTAAATTCAATTTTGTAAATATTATAAATATGATTTAGATCCATATTTAGTAATGAAATACATTGATTCATAAACCATAAATGATATAGAAATAGTAAATTGTTGATACAATGATTTAAATTCATATTCTAGAATTTAATTAGTACTAAGAAAAATAGTAAATACCAAGTCTGAAATAGTAAAATTACTCAAAGTCAAAAATACTAAAGAATCAAAGACTCAATGTGACATCATCATTATCTACACTCAAGACTCAGAGGTTAAAACTGAAAATTATCAATGGACAATGAATGTTTTATTCTAAACTCAAGACTCAAAAGTTAAAACTGAAAATTATCAATGGACAATGAACATTGAAATAAAATGAACATCAAGAAATATAAATGATTAAAAGATAAATAAAAGTGAAAATGAGATAGGATTTATTTATTTATTGTTTTTTTTCGTTTCTTTAAACCATAGTGAATAATTAATTTGGGTGAGGCGTGAGATGAAACCTACTAGGTACCACTATAACAAAAAGAGTATATCTAACAGCCACAAGCGAGATATACCAATGGAAAAAAAAATGGAAAATGCCCATAAACATCTTTTTTTCAAAAATTAGGAAGTGCCCATAAACATCCTTTTTTAAGTAAAAGAAACACTCTTTTTTGAAAGACATATCAAGAAGTCCCACGTTTTTTTTTTTCTTTTCTTTTTTGAGATATGCCTTAAAATCCCTTTTCATGGGATACCCAAAAACACCCCTTTTAAATGTCTCCCATTGGAGAAATTTCCCTTACAATTCCCCAAAATCACCCTTTTCTAAATTTCTGCCCACACCATGGAAATGTTTACGCAGTAGTCTATAACGCGACTTTTTGAAAGCTTTTCCGGCGGATTTCTCCGGTCAAAATCCGGCAGCAATTCATTGGAATCCCAAGTTTGATAGCTAGTTTCTGCACAATTAATGGCTCACAGGGGTTTTTCAGGGCACTTAATCCAAATATGCAGTTAAAAAACCATTCTAACTGCTTAAAAATCAAGATTTAACCTCATTTTTTTCCGCCGGATTCTCAAAAAGTCGCATTATAGACAACTCCAATGTTTACCCTACAATTCCCCACATTACTCCAAAATGAAACATGGGGAATGTTTCCCAGAGTGCCCCCCACCTCAAAAGCGTAAGAAACAAAGGAGGCACACATCCCACCCTAAGGAACACGTCTCTATGGAACATTAGTTATTTATAATATGGACCTTAACTCGAGGTAGGGTTCCAGGTGTCCCCATCTCAAAAGCGTGAGAAACAAAGGAGGCACCACATACGGTACCCTGGAACACCACACAAAAAAAATTAATGACTTGAGCTACGGTATCCTGGAACACCATAAAAAAAATTAATGACTTTTAAGGATTATTGGAGTTGCAAGTCAAGTCAAAATATTTCCAACCATCCATTTAAGATTCACTTGGGATACAAATAAGAAGAGTTGGCAAAGAGATTTTGAAATCAAGTAAATATTACAAAACAACATCCCCACTTAATTTACACTTGGGAAAGATGTAATACACAAAACCTGGCCAGATACGTTACAATAATCCCCCTTGAGTTTTAAATTAGTATGGAATACAATGTTGGTTAATGATGACAGTATATTTTTTTGAGACTATAAGAGCAAAGATTGCTCCGTATACAAGTATTGAGAAAGTACCGTTTAGGCAAAGTCATGTATAAGAGCTAAAAGCCTAAAACTAAGAGAACATGTAAATCCGGTATAAGAGCCTCAGGACTGAGAGAGCCATACAATTCACAGAATCAACGTTTATCAGTAGGAACAATTGGTCCAATCAGCGAGAAGGTTGATGCTTACGTTACATAATAATTGGAAGGTGAAAGAGTTCAAATATCAGTCAATGAAATTATGGCTAGTCTTCCAGCTTGAGACAGGCCAGGTTATATCAATTATTAGATGTCGATATCAATTAGCACAATAGTTGTGAACTAAAGACTTGGGGAAATCTGTCAGTGCTGACTTGAGTAAAATCATGTCCTGATTGAAGCTCCCTTCATGAGTCTCCACTATGTTCTTCTAGAACACCATCCATCTTTCAAGTACCAACAGTACTGGGTGTTCTGCGCAAGGAACTTTTGTGCAAGTCATGGAGATGAAGTCGGTGGCAGAATGCAGTCACCACATACCTTTCTTCTTGAACTTGTTTTTATTTATTGAGATGTGGCAAACATGTTTACTCTCTACTCTGGGTGTAACATTCAAATTAAAAGCCTTTGGCTAAGCTGCGGTATTCTGTTTTGCCAAAGTTGCCCAGGACTTCCACCTAACCCTATTGGCTAAGCTGGGGTATTCTGTTTTGCCAAACTTGCCAGAGACTTGCACCTTCCCCAACTGCAAGGAATGGTGTACCCAACGGTGCACTTACATGGTCAAAACAGTCCACGAGGGCAAAAAATATCTCTCATGATTTGAACCTTGGTAGAGGAATATCACCACCCCAGCTTAACCACCAATCCAAAATCCCGTTGACACAGTCAACACATACTTCAATAGCCTCCATGATTCACATATATATATAAGCCACATGACTCCTGATCTTCATAATTGTCTATGGCATGTGCGGCTTAAAACTGGTTTCATCACGTTCTCTTCTTCATGTCTCAGCCATCTCCTACAACAAAAGCGTGTACTGTCTTATTGACCTGAATCCAGCTACAACCTGGCATTTTTTTTATACCTCTGTCTTTCATCACTTTTCGCACTTTTTCAGCATCATTCCATCTACCAGCTTCTCTGTAAATGTTTGATAATACCACATAGTGGGAGGCAGTTTCAGGGTCACACTCAATAACACGTTCTGCTGCATATTCTCCAAGCTTTATGTTCGTATGGATTCTACAAGCACTGAGAAAAGTTCCCCACACAGCAGCTTCAGGTTTGATCGGCATTCTATTGATGAAGTCTAGAGCTTCATAAAGCTTCCCAGAACGACCAAGGAGATCAACCATGCAACAATAGTGCTCAACTCTAGGCATAATTTGATAATCTCGACTCATGCGATGAAAGTAATGCCACCCATCATCCACTAGCCCCGCATGGCAGCAAGCAAACAAAACACCAACAAAGGTAACATGGTCAGGCTTCATGCCAAGATCTTGCATCTGCTCAAACATGCACAGGGCCTCATTCTCGTAACCATGCAGAGCATACCCAACAATCATTGCCGTCCAGGCGACCACATCTTGTAAATGCAATTTGTCAAAGAATTTGCGAGCGTCCTCTATGCTACCAGATTTAGCATACATGTCTACCAGGGCACTTCTCACATAGACATCAGACTGGAGCCCTTTCCTAATAATGTCTTCATGGACCTGTCTGCCATGCTCCAAAGCCACAAGATTGGTACACGAAGGGAGGACGCTGGCAAAGGTGAACTCATCTGGTCCAACGCCAACCTGTTGCATCTCACAAAATAGACTCAATGCCTCTTCATGATTTCCATTCTCTGCATACCCTGTGATCATAGTATTCCATGAAACCACATTTCGTGCAGGCATTTCGCCAAACACTTTGCGTGCATCCCGCAAACACCCACATTTAATATACATATCTATCAGAGCACTGCCCACAAAGACATCAGACAGAAACCCACTTCTAATGATATTGGTTTGAATTTGCTTACCGTGTTCCAGAACTGCAATGCTAGCACATGCCGGAAGAACACTGGCGACGGTGAACTCATCTGGTCTGATACCGGATCGCTGCATTCGATAAAACAATCCCAGAGCCTCATCATCAAGCTCGTATTTGGAGTAAGCTGCGATCATTGTTGTCCACGAGACCACATTTGGTTGCGGTAACTGTTCTAGAACTCGGCGCGCATCCACCAGGCTCCCGCACTTGGCATACGCAATCAGAATTTTGGTGTCCAAGAATCTATTGAGCTTAAATCCAGTTAATATGATGTGGGCATGGACGAGTTTGGCTTGGGGTAAGAAATTCGTACTGCGACAGACCTGCAAGAGGGAAGCATAAGTATGGGAATCTGGCTGAAATTTTCGGGTATCCATGGGAGGTAGAGGATGGAGCGCTTCTTTCAAACGCCCCTGCTTACACTGTGCTATAACATCGTTGCAGATCCTACGAGGTCGGTTGAAAGTGCGCTTAGTAATAAACAATAACACACACTCCTTCCGGTGGTTACTGAATGCCATTGTCCCTGTACCATGCTCTCTATGCTCTTCCCCATTTGGAGGTTAGAACATGATCATCCACAGCGTGAAAAATAAAGCTGATCAATGATTTCCAAGCCTATGACGCAGCTGATTTATTCGAAGTATGGGAGGGGTTGAATTCATTATTTAGATTTTAGAAACATATTTAAGATCATAATTAAAGAACTATTTCTAAAATACTTTTTCTTATAATGGATTTTAGCATAATTTAGGATATATAAGATGAAATATTTTTAAATTGGATAATGATCACAAATTATAAAAGTCTTTTATTTTTATTTATTATTTACCAATTACCATTTACTAAGTCTTAAAAACCCATTGTAAATGTTTTCTTGGTAAGCGGAACTAGTCAAGCCTGCATTTTAATTTTACACATTCAACATAGTTTAAGTTTTTTGAAATCTTTTATTTTTTGGTTTGTTTCCCAATTACCATTTTCTAAATCTTAAAATAAGTTTATTTTTTTTACCAATTACCATTTTCTAAATCTTAAAATAAGTTTAATTTTTGTTTACCAATTACAATATTCTAAATCTTAAAATAGATTTATTTTTATTTATTTTTTACCAATTACTATTTTCTAAATCTTAAAATAAGTTTTTTTTTTTACCAATGAGCATTTCCTAAATCTTAAAAACCCATTTTAAATGTTTTCTTTGTAAGCGGAACCATTCAAGCCTGCATTTTAATTTTACACATTTACCAAGTTTACTTGACAACGGTAAACAATCCGTCTTAACCTTTGGTTAATACTTAACTCAATTCATCCATCTTATAAAATAAATCGGATATATTTTTCAATATATCTAAAATTTAATAAAATTTTGTCCTAATTATATTGAAATTATAAATTTGAAATGTAATAATTTGAAATTATAAATTTCAGATGAGTGAATTTTTAAAATTTTCAAAAAATTGAATCTATTTATATATTCAAATAATTCTAAATAACAAAAAACCACAATTTCATTCCAAAAAAAAACTTAAAAAATTTAGAAATTAAAATTACTTTATTTATTAAAAAAAATCGAATATTATTTAAACAAATGTTATTATTTTTAATAATAATTAAAAAATAATTAATTTAGCACGGGTTTGCAACTAGTTTTTGTAGTTTGAGAACCCCACTACTCTAGGCTTCATATCAGTTCACAGTGACCCGCTCTTGGCACTCGGCCTACCACAAGCCACATTTCTCCCCCACTTGGCACTCCGTCTGCCACAAGCCATAGTTCTCTCTAGATCTGACGAGCCCATGGCCACCTCTTCGGGGTTCGTAACCTTTTGCCGCAATATCATTTCCAGTCAAGTTGTCTTACTTTAAGATTTTGAAAAAAAAATACCATTTCCAATCAAGTTGTTTTCCGCCAAGATTTCAAAACTTAAAAAGTAATAAATTGCTCTTTGGTAGACCCACTCTTTAAGTTAGGTATTTACTTTTGTCATGATATTTCGTCTTCAATGTTATGGCTGAAAATGGTTGGAATTTTAAGATTTTTTGCACTCTATTTAGTTTATAATTCCATGATTGAAAAATTTTGAAGTTCCAAAGTTTTTCATACTCATGATATTTAGTTTTTTAATGCCGTGACTGAAAATTATTAAAATTTTAAGGTTTTTCATAATCATGACTTTGATCTTTTATGCCAAGGATAAAAAATGTTGGCATCATAAAAGGGTGATATAGTATCACTACTTTTCAAAGTGTTTTTTTATTTTTTGCACCAAAATGGAGATTTTTTTGGGTAGAATTCTCAATTTGAGTTTATGGTTCTCACTAAGTTAAGTTGGTAGATTTGTTAATAATGAACCTTGGACGGAACAACAAGAATCATCATTGTTTTTTGCTTCCATTGACCCCCCTTATGTTCAACTTCAACGTTTGATCACATCAAGGTGGGTCTTACCTTATGACAGTTGCAGTTTTCAGTTTTTGTTGACAGCCCCCGAACTTAATCAGCATGCAATAGTCAACAATTTGCACATCATTTGTTAACATCAAGTGCCCATAAGCATTCTCATCAGAACCATCTTCTACTTCTAGCAACATCAAAAAGAGCACTGCAATTATCTACTTAAGCAACATTAAAAAGAGCAATGCAATTATCTACTTAAGCAAGCACTAGCTACCATGCCCCTTGGCATGTCCAATGAGATCCCTCATTATCTCGTCCAATATTGCAATCACTTATATCCATAGTAACACGGGTACCGCTCCCAGGCATTCGAGAGTACATACCCCATGCTCCCGGGCTCCTGGGAGCTTGGGAGCTGGTAGGAAACTTTCCAAAATCCCCAAGAGCTCCCAAGGGTACTTTGGAGCTTTCCAGGAACTTCACTACAACAGATTTTGACGTTTCGGGTACCAGTTTTGAGCAAATTTTCACCTTTCGAGTACCTATTTTGAGCAGAGAAGGTACCATTTGTTTATTTTCTAAGTGATACATGACAAGTCAGGGGTTTGGACTACATGAGCTCTATAAAGCGACAAAGACGTGGGGATGTAGCAAAGGTTTCAATAAAATATAGACAGTTGCCAGTCATTCCTTGGCAGCTTCTGTTGCAAATCTTGAAGTTCAACAATTGCCAATAAGTCTACTTTCTTGAAGTCTATCTTGAAGCTTTACCGACAAGATTCAACAAATTACAGTGATGGTCAGATAGAGAAAGTGTAGCGTGTTAGTGAGTTTCATTTTATAAATTTCCAAACTTGAATATCGAAGTTCAATATAATATAATGTTGCATGAAATCACATAATAATCAAGTAATAATAGCATTTTTTGGGTTTGGGAGTTCCACATGTTTCTTTGTTGGCAAGGAATTTCATTGGCAAATTGTTGATGGATTAATATTTTGATTTTTTTTGCAGTATTTCAAAGTTCAATCTTTTACAAATTTCATTACAATATAGAATCTGTAGGATGGAATTTAATTGGAAAGTTTTGAATGGAAATAAATTAATTATTTTATTTTTATTTTTAATATATATTAAATTTTAATATATCGCTCCCAACTTGACGTTTCTTGTAAATTTGGACAAAGCTTCTAGCCATAACGGAAACTTGTTCCCCCGTACACGAAGTACCCGCGTACCGGAAACTCATGCAACATAGCTTATATCAAATCATGCTCACAATCTCGTCCAATATTGCAATTACTTATATCAAGTCATGCTCACAAATATGGGAAATGCCCACCTCATTTGTATATGCTCTATATTTCTTCATGGGATGTATGCCTGGCATGTGGTCCCTTCTTCATCCTTTATAAAACATATTTCCTGTTAAAAACTGAAGAATCAACTTTATTGATAAACTAGGAAGCTCACAGGTGAGGAGCTCCACTTGGACATTGCCTCTGGGCAGAACACTCTACAATATTCATCTTACAATCAAAAAATATATAGTTTTCACACAAGTAGGGAAGTTAGAACAATTGCCTAAGAAATAGGAACTAATTCTTAATCTAAGGCTCTAGGAACCGACTCTCCTAATTTACATAGTCTCCATTATCTGCAACACTCCCCCTTAATGGAGAAAGGGGTTCACAAGTACTCCTAACATTTCCCTAAACAATTCAAACTTGATTCTACCGAGAGGCTTAGTGAAAATATCAACAACATTTTCACATGTATTACAATATTCAATATGAATTTCTTTTCACTGAACTTTCTCCCTTACAAAATGAAACTGTGTATCAATGTGCTTTGTGTTCTTATGAAATACTGGATTATTTGCAAGTTTGATAGAGCTATGGTTGTCGCATTTGATAATTGTTGCAACCTTCTGTTCTTCTCCAACATAGAGAAGTCTCCTCAACCAAACTATTTCACAAGTTGTTGCACACATCGCTTGATACTCAGCGTTTGTTGAAGTCAAGGATACTGCGTTATGCTTTTTTCTGCTCCATGCAATGACCCCGGACCCAATGCTAAATGCATAGCCTGTTATGGATCGTCTGTCATCTACATTTCCAGCCCAATCGGAGTCTAAAAAACCTATCAATCTAACATCAAACGAATCAGTATAAATAATACCAAAGTCTAAGGTTCCTTGTAGATACCTTAAAATGCCTTTCGCTGCAACCCAATGACTCTCAAAAGGCTTTGACATGAATTGGCTCAATACACTCACTGCATAAGCCAAATCCGCCCTAGTTGTAGTCAAGTAGATTAGACTCCCAACCAGTTGTATATACAATGTTGCATTTGCCTCCTTAGAATCATCATCATTTTGAAGTTTGGTATTCTGCTATAAAGGTATTGTTGCAACTTTGCACTGATCAATTCTGAACCTTTTCAGTAAGCTCCTAACATACTTACCCTGTGACAGAAAATTTTGGCTAGAATCCTCCAGACTTCCAGACTCAAACAGTAGTGTAGCTCCCCAAGGTCTTTCATCTCGAAAACTTGTGACATCTACTCTTTGATTTCTTTAATGAGTTCCTCTGCATTTCCTATAATGATAAGACCATCTACATATAAAGAAATCAAAACAATTCGCCCCTCTTTGTTAATCATGGTGTACAGATTAGGGTCATTCTTGCTTCTTTTATAACTATGTTGTAGGAAAAATGAATCGATTTCATCATACCATGACCTAGGTGCTTGTTTTAGTCCATACAATACTTTCTTCAATCTACAGCTAAATGTTCTTCCCCCTGTTTAACAAACCCCTCAGGTTGCACTAAATACACTTCTTCCTTTAATTTTCCATTTAAGAATGCAGATTTCACATCTAGCTGGTGTATCGCCCAATGATGTTTCGTAGCTAAAGCAATTAACATTCTGATTGTGTTTAATTTAGCTACAAAGGCAAGGGTTTCCTCGTATTCAATACCTTCTTTCTGCGAATACCCCTTTGCAACCAGCCTAGCTTTATATTTGTCTATACTCCCATCTGCTTTAAATTTAGGCTTGTATAACCATTTACAACCTATGGGTTATTTTCCTTTAGGTAATTCAACTAGATCCCAGGATTTTTTTTTAAGTATTGATTCATATTCCTCTTCCATGGTTGCCCTCCATTCACTATATTGACTAGCTTCTTTATAACTAGAGGGTTCAACAACACTTAACATACTAGTTATAAAAGCATTCTCCCTATATCTTACTAGCAATTGAGTTTGCCTATCTGATCTCCTAAGTGGTGGAGTGGCTTCAAACCTGTTTTGATCCCCCCTCTACACACTGGTTTCAAACATTATTTGATCAGCCACTTCTTCTTTCTCCCACTGTTGATGTTGATGTTGTTGTTGTTGTTGCTGCTCACCGACCCATGTTTCATCACCTTCTTTTAACAGTAAAGGCACATGCCATTCTTCATCACTACGAATAGGGTTCCCATCATCTACCTGTTCATGGAATTGATCCAAGTGGATATTGGTGGCCACCCGCCAATTCCACTTGGACCCCGACCATTGCTTCTTTCAGTTTTTCGGTTTCCTTAATTGTAGCACAGTTTACTGTTTTTAACAGTTTTTCGGGGTCCTAAACTTCCCGAGCCATTTTGAAGCCCTAAACAACGTTTTTTTTGGAAATCTACCGCCAACGATTTTTTGCCTAAAATTGTTTTTCTGTCATAATCCTCGGAGAGATCTTTCCAACGGGCTATCATGCACGTCAAACGGAGATAATATGACCAAGTCGCGACCCCGGGAAGTTGGTTGTCCAACTCACCCCAACGGGGCCCATAAACTCTTGGTGTTACATCTCTTCAGGTTAGGGTTTTGGTTGTTTAGAGTTTGCTCTTATTGTTCAATAATAAAAAGGTCGTTGAGCCTCATTGTAAGGCAGTTCAGAGGCATGTAGTAGCTTCTTTGAGAAGAGAAGCTACCATCGCCCTAGCTAGTTTATTTCCATTCTTGTTTGTAAGCATATTTCAGTATTTTACATTAATGAAATGAAGTATTATTTCCGCTGCATCTCTGTGTTTATGGTTATCTCTGTAATTTGTTGTGTTCCTGTTTAAATCCAGATGAGTGGTATCGGAGCGGTCTACTTTTTTTCTCTGTTTTTCTTTGCATGTCCCCAACGAGGTTGGGCTATAAGGAGTTAGGGCTTGAACTGGTCGAACGTTTGCAAGACCAGCCTCGCAAATCCCGACGGCCTCCCATGGCAGATGAAAAGAAAGATGAGGGGGCAGGAGATCCTATCAAAATCTTGCTCGAAGAAGCCCTCGAGCGACAAAGGAACGCGATGATGAACAACTTTGCCCAGATCTTTCAGCGGCTACGCAGGAGCAACACATCGGCTTCCAACAACTACTCTGGAAACGCCACACTGTTTAAGGTACAAGTTAATTTTGAAATCCCCATATTCGAGGGTCAAATAGATGCAGATGCCGTCAATAAATGGTTAAATCTGCTAGAGGGTTATTTTATGTTCATGATTTTTCCAGTCGGGAAAAGATTATTTTTGCTCTTCTCCAAGTAGCCCCCCACGTCAAGGATTGGTGGGAAACCTACTGCGAGCAGAGGGATGAAAGTACAAGCTCACTATTTTCAGCCGCACCCACTTGGAATTCATTCCGGGATGCCATCAAGGAGCAGTACTACCCTGTCAGAAGCTATGAGGATCAATACATAAAGTGGACCACGCTACGACAGGGAAGGGACCAAGACGTGTCGAAATTTACCAATATTTTCCATACCTTTTGCACAAAGTTGGTTATCAAGGATACGAAGCAGCATTTGGTACTCAAATACTGTGGCTACCTGCACAAGTACATCCAAGAAGAAATAGAATTTCTAAACATCTCCTCGCTCGACACGATATACCAATATTCTGTCAAGGTCGAGCAAAAGTTTAAACAGAAAAAGCGAGACTTTGGATATGCGAATCTGAAGCAAGGGAAAGGTGCCCCTACACAGCAGAACAAAGGACAAAGCCAAGGCGGGGCAACACAAAACAACCGGCCAAAGCTGCAAGAAAAGAACATCACCGCGAAGCCAAATAAGGACATGGGAAAGTGGTGTGAGCTCCATAAGAACTCCACTCACAACACAAGTGAGTGTCGGGCCAAGGAATCACTGGTGGCCGAGCTAAAGGTTTCAAAATCAGATTCATGTTTTGACTCTGAGTCAAAACCCGACAAGGGGAATGACAAAGGGAAGCAGATTATCGATGCGAAGCCCAACGCCACTGTAGCCACCACGAAGATCCAGAAGGAGGAACCCAACAATCCAGAGGAGAAGGAGCGTCTCTTCCACTCCCAGATGTGGGTAAAGGGCTCCCTGCTACAGTTCATTGTCGACAGCAAGAGCCAAAAGAACCTCATTTCGGCAGAGGGCATGAAGCGGTTGGCTTACCGACCACAGCACATCCACAACCTACACCATCGAGTGGCTTCACCAAGCATGGGATCTTCGCGTGAGCCAGCAGTGTCGTCTTCCATACAACATCAAGCCCTTCACGGATGAGGTATTGTGTGACATTACTCCCCTTAAAGTTTGTGATGTATTATTAGGACAACCATACTTGTGGAAGCGACATGTTGTGTATGAATCAAGGCCCCGTGCTGTTATTGTTACTTTGGGAAATAAGTTGTACAGGATACCA
>APFE030089553.1:83410-108502 GCA_000404065.3 Pinus taeda
TAGACACATCCGACATTGCAGAACAACTCACACCCATAGAGTTAAATCCAGATTGCATGGAACAAGCTGCAATTGATCGGATCATGGACACACAGATCAAGCACACTCGCCAGCAGAATATCCAACTATATTGAGTTGTCAAAGCAGGCCAACTCCTTCACCAGGGCAAGTGGCTCACCAGGGACCAAGTTCAGCAGAAGTTCCCTCATCTTATGGAGGAACTCAACGCAATGGGGACCATTGCTTCCAAAGGGGGGAGGAATGATCCAGGTGGATATTGGTGGCCACCCGCCAATTCCACTTAGACCCCCACCATTGCTTCTTTCAGCTTTTCAGTTTCCTTAATTGTAGCATAGTTTACTATTTTTAGCAGTTTTTCGATGTTAGAAAATTATATATTATAGAGCAATGGAACACATAAAATATTGCAGAAATATAAACACAAAAAACGCATAAAACAAGAGACGCAGATATACATGGTTCAACTAGTTTGGGCTACGTCCATGGAAAAACAGCCAGTGCTTCCTTTTATATTATCCAGCAAACTAAAGGGATACAACCTATAGTAGGTCCGTCGTAATTCCCTCTTCGCTCTCAATCTCCTCTCTCTTCCTCACTCAGAATACAGATCTACATAGACGCAATACAATTCCCTCATATATAGCGAAGGGGTACCTTCTAGGGCAAAAAACCCTAAATTAAACATAACTTCTACCGTCAGATCTTTGCCTAATGAACAGCCTAGATTGACTACAAAATTACAACATTTTACAAGGCAATTTTACATCTATTCTTAGCTTTGGGGGCGCCGTCGCCCCCCCCCACCCCTAGGACACCCCCCCCCCTCCAGGACCCCCCTACAGCGAATATTTACGGGCGACAACGTCGAACTAAGGTCCAATGCGGCGATACCTTTGAATACAGAAGATAATCAGGCTCCACACCCAACATTCGAGTCCTAAACTTTCAGAGTCGTTTTGAGGCCCTATATGACGTTTTTTTGAAAACCTACTGCCAGCGAATTTTTGTCTAAAATCATCTTTTCCGTCATAGTCCTCAGAGAGATCTTTCCAACCGGCTATCATGTGCATCAAACTGACCAAGTCACGACCCTGAGAAGTTGCTTGTGATAATATGACCAAGTCACCACCCTGAGAAGTTGGTTGTCCAACTCACCCCAACGGGGCCCATAAACTCTTGGTGTTACATCTCCTCGGGTTAGGGTTTTGGTTGTTTAGGGTTTGCTTTTATTGTTCAATAATAAAAAGGCCCTTGAGCCTCATTGTAAAGCAGTTCAGAAGCATGTAGTCGCCACATCTCTTCTCAGAGATAAGCTACCATCACCCTAGCTGATTTATTTCCATTCTTGTTTGTAAGCATATTTCAATATTTTACCTTAATGAAATGAAGTATTATTTCCACTGCATCTCTGTGTTTATGGTTATCTTTCTAATTTGTTGTGTTCTTGTTTAAATCTGAATCAGGAATATCACATCTCTGCTAGTAAACACCTTGTGAGTAGAACGATTAAACAGCTTATAAGCCTTAAACTCACTGCAGTGTCCAACAAAAGTACAATTAATGGCTTTTGAATCTAAATTATTCCTATCTCTTTCGGGACATGAGCAAAAGCCTTACATCCAAAGACTCTAAGATGACTTACTGCAGGCTTGAAGCCAAACAATGCTTCGAAATGAGTTTTATAATCCAAACTTAGTAGGACTCCTATTTTTAAGATACACTGCAGTGTTTACAACTTCTGCCCAAAAACCATTGGTCAGATTCTTACCTTTCAACATACTGTGGGCACACTCCACAAGAGCTCTGTTTTTCCTTTCCGCAACCCCGTTTTGCTGAGGAGTGTAAGGTGTTGTGAACTGCTGCTGTATTCCGTGTTCTTTGCAGTATTTGATGAAGTCACCCTTCTTGAATTCTCCACCTTGGTCTGAGCGAAGAATTTTGATGAACTTCCCTGTTTGCTTCTCAATCATACTTCTGAATTGCTTGAAGTATTCAAAAGCATGAATTTTATCCCGAGAAAATACACCCAGGTGAACCTTGTACATTCATCAACAAAAATAAGAAAATAGTAGGCCCCTCCTAATGACCTTGTCTGCATTGGCCAACATAGATCAGTGTGTACAGGTTCAAGTATATCCCTCTACTTCCTATCAACAATAGCAAGAAAAACATCTCTATGTAATTTACCAAGGGCACACGCTTCACAGTCAACATGCATACTCTTTAAAATAGGAAGACCATTCACCATGCCTTTTTTCTAAAGAAGTAGTAGGTCACTGAAGTTTATATGCCCAAATCCCTAATGCCATAGATTCTCTGTAGACATGGTTGATGATGGCAATGCTTGATGTGACGCACTTATGAAATCCAGTTTATACAATCCTCCTACACGTACACCTATTGCAATGGACTCATCCGATCCAACATGTCTTTAATTACACAATAAGATGTAAAGAACTCTACCTTAAGATCTTGATCTGTTATTCTAGATATAGAAATCGGGTTTTTTTTTATCCCCGGTATATACATAACATCATGAATGTGCCTAATGTTTCCATCAAATAGTACGACAGGGACATCACCATATCCCTTGATTTCATACACTCTATCATCTCCAAGGTAGACCTTTGTACCAATGCTAGATTCTCTGAAATTTTTAAACCATTGCCTCTTACCTGTCATATGGGAGGAGGCTCTTGAGTCCACGAACCAGATTTTTGCTTCATCCTCCTTAGTTAACAGAGCAGAATCAGATACGAACAATCTGATATTCGAATTATGATTTGCATCAGCCAAATGGATTGCATGCTTCTTGTGTCTCTGTTGACATTCATCAAACTTCTTCTTCTGACAATGTTTAGCTATATGACCAACTTTACTGCAACAAAAACATTTTGGTCCTGAATCACTTCAGTTTGAAGACATACCTTGAGATGGAGGTGGCTTTCTTTGTGGGGTTCCTCCACTTTTGTGTGATGCATTTGTATTTCCTCTTAAGGGCTTCTTCTTTTCCATTAGGGCAAGATCTGAGCTATGGGGTTTCAAGGTCATTCGCCTTTCCTCCTCATGCATTAGGATCCTTGTCAATTCTTCAAACTTGGGGGCTTTTTCTCTTGCATTCAACCCAGTGATGAACATCTGACAGTCGTCAGTCATACCATTCATGGTAATCGTGACCAAATCAGTGTTTGATATTGTTTCGCCAATGTCGCCTAACTTATTCTTAAGCTCCTTGATACGAGAGATGAACGTTGCTAATGATTCATTCTTCTCCATTTTAATGGAGAGAATCTTGCTCTTTAGAAACAGTAAGCGATTTGTGTTCTTGATCTCGTACAAGTCTTTGAGAGTTGTCCAGATGTCTGCTGCAAATTTACAATCTCGAATATGAGGAATAATGCAATCTTTCATAGACAATTTGAGCATCACCTTTGCTTTATTCTTCCTCTTTTCCCAGTCCTGGATTGGTGTTGTTGTTCCACCTATAGCTGGGGTCAGCTTCAATTCATCACCAGTTGCAATCGCCCACACCTCCAACAGGGTCTACAACTTAAATTTCCAATTGGAGTAATTGGAACCGTCGAGCTTATTGCTCTCATTCAGATAAGCCTCTGCCATCTAATTGTTCATCTTGACAGATCTCCCTAAAAAAAAATGACCTCCGACGATTTAAAAGATGGATCTATCTCCGGACTTGAAGAGCAATCTCAAAAAAAATTAGGTGCTCTCTCTTAATAAAAAAAAACAACTTCTCCAATTGGATGCCAAAAAAAAACAGAATTCTTCTTTGTTTTTTCTAAATGGACTCAAGACTCCCTTAAAATGGATGAAAGACTCCCTTATTTCATATGCACCCACAAATTATTTTTTTAAAAAATATTGTAACCCCAATGATTTTTTAAAAAGAAAATAAAAGTGAGGCCTTACCCCGTTTTCGGCCTCCCAACACCGCTATCACCAGCCGAGGAGGATGTCAACGATGCTATCAAGCATATCAGTGATTCTAGGAGCAGCACACAACGTCTGTAAATGGCCACCCTTGGCCTCCACCTAGAGCAGCACACAGCAATGGGTAGCAAACACCCTCACTAGGGATGCCCTTCGGGCAATCAACACTGTGATTTGAACATGCTCCCCCTGAATGATTATGCATATGGGTCAATCAGAACGGGATCAAATGCGTGGCCACCGAGGGCCTCTCTTCCGCTGCGTCGACACCCACTCAGGCTCCTTCCAACGACAGTCCCACTGCACGGCTTCATCACTGATTACATGGGCCACTCCACACTCCCACTGCGCCTACCCTTTCATAGCATGTACATAGCAGCTTCGACCTCCACACCAGCGCATCTGACCTCTCTTCAACAGATCTCAACACCAACTCACCTTCATGCAGATGAGATGCAACAGCTCGCCTTCAGAAGGGCAACTCACCTTCACTTCAGCCTAACGGTCTTCTCTTCCTCTGCAACGGATCCACCAACAGGTCGGCTACGCAGCAACACCCTTCGAGCAGGGTTAGACGACAGTCAACAGGTCATCATTGCGATCTTGATTCCCAGATCCGTGATTATCGTTCGCAATGGTCAAAAACGCTGTAAGGAAATGAGTAATCATTGTGCTTGTGTCTCTGAGATCTGCAATGATCAGTGCTCTTTTTCCTTTAGGAAGAGCGATGATTACTGTTAATTAAAAAATAATCGTGTTGCTGCTCCGCCTCCTCACCTTGCGAGGCTTTCTTCACACCAGCCACCGAGGGATTTCTTCACACCAGCGACTCAATCAGCCATCAAAGCGTACTAGCTTTGACTCACTAGTCCTAGAGCTCTAATACCATGTTAAAAATGGAAGAATCAACTTTATTGATAAACTGGGCAGCTCACAAGTGAGGAGCTCCACCTGGAGACTGCCTCTGGCAGAACGCTCTACAATCTTCATCTTACAATCAAGAACTATATAGTTTTCACACAAGTGGGGAAGTTAGAACAACTGCCTAAGAAACAGGGACTAATTCCTAATCTAAGGCTCTAGGAACTGACTCTCTCCTAATTTACATAGTCTCCATTATCTACAACACTTCCCTCCTTAGCTCCTCTCTCTCACACAATATCATTATAGGCAATATACATACAGAAAACAATGATGTATTTCTATTATACATCTACTCCTAATCTCACACAATATCATTAAAAGGCAATATACATATAGAAAACAATCATGTATTTCTATTGTACATCTACTCCTAATCTCACACGTCAAGAGATAACTATTATCATTGAAAAATTGCTCATACAATGTTACAGATGATTGCCAGAAAATGTCATCAATCCATCAACATAAAGGACACCTAAGACACATAAAATGTTTTGTTCCCTAGTCATGCTAACTCACAATTCAGATCTAGTGTAATCTGCGTGACTCTCCCTTCAAGAGTCACATTGATATGTAGACACAACAAATCTACAGCGAAAATCGTGGCTATGGCAAGTACTAACTACAAATGGGAAAATTAAGAGTTCAAGGAAATTTTTCAAAGGGTATTTAGAGCCTCCAAGGCTCCACCATATTCATTCCAAATGTGAGAGACCAACCACCTCCATTCAATGAGCCAGCCACCATAAAAGCTTGAAGAAACTCTATAAATAACAATCTTGAGTGACGAATTCAACAAGAAGAAGAAATACATTATCACATTGCCAAAATCTAGTTGGAATTCCCTTAAATTTCCAAGCATGTTCATTCCAAATGTGAGAGACCAACCACCTCCATTCAATGAGCGAGCCACCATAAAAGCTTGAAAAAACTCTATAAATAACAATCTTGAGTGACGAATTCAACAAGAAGAAGAAATACGTTATCGCATTGCCAAAATCTAGTTGGAATTCCCTGAAATTTCCAAGCTTGATTGCATGCACATTCTGAACTTTCAAGCTTTTACCATTGAAAGACTTGGCAAGCTGTTTTTACAAAGGAGAGAAAGCTAGCAAAGGAGAGAAGGACCTTCCTTTGGAGGATTGAATGAGGCTGATATTGTTCAATCCATTCTCCTTAGTGTCACTTTCGTAGATCATTGCCACTTACACCATTATTTTGGGACAGAAATAATCCTTCCTAGCCAACATGATACGAAGCTCAAGCATAGGATAGATAAGTATCATACTTATTTGACATGAACCCATACTTTGTGTGTAAATCGTTTGTAGGAACAATAGTTACGCCAAATGCAAAGTCTGGCATTCTTAAATTCACCTACGGTATTTCTCACATTTTAATAATAGAGTTCTCTGCAAATATTATATTTGTGAAAAAGTATCATAAAAAAGCATATCAAATAAAAGCTCGTTCCCTCCTAACAAATGCAGCTGAATCCAATCATTGATTAATAAAGCACCAACCTACATTGGCAAGAAGAAATGTTGGAATGTAATGCTGAAAGCATAAATATAATGCCAGCGAAGTACGACAATTCATCTATGTGATCCCATGGCAAAGATTCTCTTCCCAAGACCGTAATACTAAAACTACAAATTACCAAATCTATTAATTCAGAGGAACACCAGATATTCTCCAATACGCAGACTATGTTATACATCGAATATGTTAGATGGGACCTCAGATGGCCAAGACATGAGTATAATGTATGAAGAACCCACATGTCACCCTAGACAAGTTATGAGGATCTCCCTATAAGAACAGTGATGTGCCAGTATACACAGTGCTCAGATTTCTTCTTTTCTAGAATATTTACCTCTTTCATTGGATCTCGGTTTGTAATTATCTTCCTAATTGTCTTTATAGCATTTATGGTTCTCCTAGGGCTTTTCCAGCAGCACACAAGAGATATGTGTTGTAGTACCCCAATCCCCAACTTTGTCCCTGGCCTCAATGTTTGGGGATCATGATCTAAGTGAATCAATTGCAAATTCTCTACCTTCATATCATAGTGATGATCTCTCAAAATAAAATACGCAGAGCTACTTGCAGAACGCATGAGAATAGAACCGTATGATCGAAAGAATCTTGTTTAAACCTTTGTGAACTAACCTCAAAATCTGTTCATTGATATAGCCAATGAGTTTGTACATTCTCGTAATATATCATCATAGCGTGCCTTGTGTAGAAGTCCTGTACTGTTATTTTATGAAACCTACACTTGAAATATGTCAGTTTCAAATAGGCATCAGACAGTATCTTATTATGTCGTGCTCCCAAGATTAAAGTTCTGGCCATCAAAGACAAGAGATGTAAGTAAGCATTCATTGGTTGACATCCAATCATTAAAATTTAAAAAAAAATAGCTTAATTAATTATTGGAAATGAAGAATGCTCACAAATCCATACTTGACGTGGTTGATCAAGCTCCTACGTTTCATTCAAGCAGTTGAATGAAATTGGCCTGCAGTAAGAAAGACGAAAACACATTAGGTTAGTCTTTTCATGTATTATAAAAACCATCGGATATTGACTTCTGCATTTAGTGATCCCTAGAGTTTATATGAAGAAAATGTAGCTTACCATGTAGTTCATTATTTTTAGCAGGGTAATTCCGGGCAATGGTTCGCTAAGGTCCGGATCTGATGTCCTTTTACTATATAAAAAAAGACATGCAATTTACCAGAAACATAACGAGAGACATAGTTCCTAGTTACCAACATATTCTTCACTTAGCGTAACCAATAGTCCGTGCAAGAACAATTGCCTTCAGGTAATGGTAGAAACGGTTGGTATCCCTCTTAATAATTTCTTGTGCGGCAAACTTAGAACTGAACTTGGTCGCCAAGTGGCAGTCAAGACAAACTCAAAGGTTTTTATGCAGCTAGGTTTCCGTGTTCCTAGAGTCGTATTGATAAGCCCAAAGGCAATGGTTAACTACTCACTGTGGTAGCTGAGAATATGTTCTCTCTGCTCTTCCACATCGTGTAGCACAAAGTCCGCTTTCGACTCATACGCTACCCTCTTCATCTACCCATACAAACTCTCCAACTCTGCATAAACTCTATCTGTTTCTGGGCACAATCTTTCTCCGACAAAGAAAGGATAAACCTTCTTGTTGACCTCAATCCAGCTGCATCCTGTAACCTTTCTCACTCCCCTGTCTTCCATCATTTTTCTCACTTTTTCCATGTCCTCCCATCTGCCGGCTGCTGCATAAATGTTTGACAGAAGCACATAATGTGCAGAATTCGTAGGGTCCAATTCTATAAGGTTCTGTGCTGCGTGTTCTCCTAACTTCGTATTTGTATAGACTCTACAGGCAGCAAGCAGAGATACCCATATGCCAACATTGGGCTTAACTGGCATTTTTTTCAATAAAACTTTGTGCCTCATCAAGTTGACCAGCACGGCCAAGAAGGTCAACCATGCAGCAGTAATGCTCCAATGTAGGGGTAATTCCATAATCTCGATTCATGCTATGAAAGTACTGCCAGCCATCATCCACTAGGCCCGCATGGCAGCATGCAGATAGAACTCCAATGAAAGTAACATTGTTTGGTTTCATGCCAAAGCATTGCATCTTTTCAAAGAGTAGGATTGCCTCCTCACCAACCCCGTGCATGGCATATCCTACAATCATGGCAGTCCATGAAACCACATCTAGCCTGGGCATTTTATCAAACATCTTGCGCGCATCTTCTATGCTCCCACATTTGGCATACATGTCAATGAGAGCGCTCCCAACAAAGGCATCAGGCTGAAACCCACTTCTAATTATGTCTTCATGGGCTTCCTTACCGAGTACGAGAATCGCTAACTGCGCACATGCAGGTAAAACACTAGCAAAGGTATCAGGATCGGGCTTTAAACCTGTCAACAGCATTTGTTTGAAGAGCTTCACAGCCTCAGCAAAATGCCCATTCTGTTCATATCCTGCAATCATAGCATTCCAGGAAACCACATTTCTTTCAGGCATTCTCTCAAACAGCTTTAAGGCCTCATCAAGTAACCCATTCTGCGCATATCCTGCAACCATTGCATTCCATGATATCACATTCCGCTCAGGCATTTCCGTGAACAGCTTCCAGGCCTCGTCAAGACGTGCATTCTTCGCATAGGCAACAACCATGGCAGTCCATGACACCACATTCCTTTCAGGCATTTTCTGAAAGAGACTCAGGGCCTCATCAATGGGTTCTGACATTGCATATCCAGCAATCATTGAAGTCCAGGACACCACGTTTCTCTCAGGCATTTTGTCAAACACTCTGCGTGCATCTCCAATACTACCGCATTTGACATACACATCTACAAGCGAGCTGCCAACACAGACATCATACTGAAATCCACTCGTAATTGTGTTTGCATGAATCTCCTTACCCTGTTGCAGAGTTCCCATCTTGGCGCATGCTGACAGGACGGTAGTGAAGGTAAAATTATCCGGTAGAGTGCATGCTCGTTGCATTTGGGAGAACAGTCTGAATGCCTCTATTCCATATCCATGCTTGGCATAAGCTGCAATCATGGCAGTCCATGACACTTCATTTCGCCAAGTCAGTTTGTCCAAAACCCGACGAGCGTCTGCCAGTCTCCCGCATTTGGCATATGTGGTCACAAGCTGGTTTCCTAAGTAGAGATCAATCTCAATTCCTGTAAGAATGATATGGGCATCGACTAGTTTGCCTTCTGGCATGGTTTTTATGTTGACGCAGCCTTGCAGGAGACAAGCATACGTATAGGAGTCTGGACAAATGTTTCCCTTGTCCATGAGTTGCAGATTGTGGAGCGCCTGCTTTAACAGGCCCTGCTTACAGAGTGATCTCACAGAAGCCGTTGGCATTGTTACAAGGCTTTGGAAGCTTCTGGAGTTTGCAACCCATTGAGTCAAAGGGGTTAGTTCAAAAAAAGGTAGATAATTTGCGACCGGTCGCTGATCAATCCATGGGTTAAAAACAGATTGAAAAAACCCAAGTCAATCACAACGGATCACGGTAATCGATTAACGAAATTGATGCATAATCCAACCGTGTTGGGAGACTCGTTTGGCAAAGTCCTTACAAGCACTTCTAATATTCCTTTGCCGATTTAAACTACTTTCTTTCCGATCAATGCAATGCTCATGGCAACGTGATCTGAACTTGCTCTCTAAATTTTTTAAGTCAATGAATTGTGTCATCTCCCATGTAGTGCTCAAATTGAACACGTCTCTTGAGTGAGCCCCCTAGCACGTCAAGAAGTGCTAGCTACTTGGCAAAATTTAAGAGTCCAAAAAAAAAATTGTATTTCTGCATGTTAAAAAAAATGTGAATAATACTATAAAATGTCTTATGAATGTTTCTGGTCGCCGGACATTTAGGAAAATTCCGGTTATTTATTACCTTGGGCTTTGGTTGCAACTTATATTGTTCTCTTATTCACGCCTTTCACGCCTACGTTGCAACTTGCATTGTTTTCTGATTGACCTATAAACTCAAGGGTACGCAGAGGGCAGAAAGTTGTTGCATCATTAAAGACGGCATAAATTATGTATAGTGCCCATTTATGTGACATCGTAATGGAGGATGTCGCATTGATAGCAGTCATAATAGTGGCAGCTTTAGCTATACAGAGCAATGGAGGGTTGTAACTTGTAAGGAATGTTTCGTTGGAGCTTTACTTTGAATTGCAACTAGTCCATCGAAAGTTCTTAGGAGTTGGTAATTCCTATTTCCTCATAGATGGACTCCTCGACGTTGTTGATGTTCAGTGTATTTATTTTATTCTGCTTGCAATTTTCAGATTTTCTATAAGCAACTCTGAAGCATATTTGTGGTTGATCCTCTCATCTGGCCACAAAGACAAATAGACAGGGAAGGAATCTATGAACATTTTTTCGAAGTCTTATCAGGTGATCTATAAGCATCAGCTTAGATCCATTTAACATTGGATCTATCATATGCCAAGAGAGATCAAATCTCTCGATGCAAACCTTCTTTTTGGAGTGTAGAATTTGAGGAAAGGTTTGTACCTTGAGGGGTTTGATCCATCTCCGCACATGATAGATCTAGTGTTTGATGGATCTATGTTGGTTCCAATTGAGGGCAACAAAATCACATTTTTAGATTATCATTATTATGTATATGTTTGAGATTAACTTCAAAATTTACATTATATTTTCTTTGCCTGGCATGACCATTTCATTCTCTTCTATAATTTAATTTGTGTTGTTTGCCTTGAATGGTTTGTACAACTGTGTTTGAATGCTTTTAGTGGTTTGTGTGTTTCTGTGTTTGGATTTGGATAATGATGTTTTTGAATGTTACAGTTGTTGTGTTATTTTTATTTGTATGTAATTGTTTATTAGTAATTAGTTGGTGATGAAGAAGGGAGACAATCTTGTCAATAGTTTGCAAGGGGATTGATATTGCACATCTATTTCATTTGATTTTAGGTATCACAACTTCTGACAACTAATTAATTCTCAATAATGTCCCTTGAGGTATTACTAAATATATCTTGAAGAGTAGTTTTAATAATTTCTTATGTCAAGATTACTCTCGAAATAAATTTTTTCTTTGCTAATGTTCGAAATAATTTATTTCCTTCAAGAATAGTTTGATGATTTTTTATCTATAGTCTATTCAGCAAAGTCAACAGATTATGTATTTTTGTTTTTCTTTTTTAATGAGTGGCTAGAATTATTTTGAATTATTAGTAATTAGTTGATGATGTAGAAGGGAGACGATCTTGTGAAGGATTAATTTTCACTTTGGAGGAGGATTGGTTTTGCACATCTATTTCACTTTAATTCTAGGTATCGCAACTTTTGACAACTAATTGATTCTTAATAGTGTCATTTTAATAATCTACAACGTCAAAATTAACAACATCTAATGCACCTAATGCAAGCAACCAAATAAGATTAGAAAATAACATCTACACTGAAATCAATGCATCTAATACAAGCAATCAAATGAGATTAGAAATCAACATCTATATTGAAATCAAAGCATCCAATGAAAGCAATCAAATAGGATTATAAATCCAAATCTACACTAACATAAATGCATCTAGTGCAAGCAATCAAATAAGGTTTGAAATCAACATTTACACTGAAATCAATGCATTTAGAGAAAGCAATCAAATAGGATTAGAAATCAACATCTACACTGAAATCAATGCATCTGGTGCAAACAATTGAATAGAATTATAAGAAAACATCATCTAAACTGAAATCAATGCATCTAGTGCGAGAAATATTCTTCCCTCTCTCTCCCCTCCATCTAATCTTGAAAAATATTTTTAATAATTTATAGTCTCAAGATTAACAACATCCAATCCATCTAATGCAAGCAATCAAATAGGATTAGAAAACAACATCTACACTAAAATTAATGTGTCTAATGCAAGCAATCAATTAAGATTAGAAATCAACATGTACATTGAAATCAATGCATCTAGTGCAAGAAATCAAATATAATTAGAAATCAACATCTACACTAGAATCAATACATCTAGTACAAGCAATCAAATAGGATTAGAAATCACCATCTACACTAAAATCAATGCATCTAGAGTAAGAAATCAAATATGATTAAAAATAAACATCTACATTGGAATCAATCCATCTAGTGCAAACAATCAAATAGGATTAAAAATCAACATCCTCACTGAAATCAATACATCTAGTGCAAGCAATCAAATAGGATTATAAATCATCATCTACACTGAAATCAATTCATCTTGTGCAATAAATCTTCTTCTTTCTCTCCCCCTTCCATTTATATCTATATCTCCCTTCATCTCTCCTTCTTTGTCTCTCTATCTCACTGCCACCCCCTACTCCCAAAACACACAGACACACACTCTCTCCATATATATCTATCTATATCTCCCTGCCACCCTCTCTCTACCTCTCTCTTCTTCCCTCTCTTCACCTTCCATCTATATCTCTATCTCCCTCTGCCTCTCCTTTCTCTCTTTATATCACCCCTAAAGAATACACACTCTTTCTCCATATCTATCTATCTCTCCCTCCCTCTTCCTCTCCCTCTCCCTCTCTCCCCCTTCTATTTATCTTCCCCCCTCCTCTCCTCTCTCCCTCTCTCTCTTTGCCTTATCACTCCCTCTCTCTCTCTCCACCATACTCTTTATATGTCTTTCTTCTTACCTACCTCTCTCTCCCCCTCCAAATCCCTCTCTCTCCCTCCCTCTCTCCTCTCTTTTCCTTCCTCTTTGTCCCTTTCTCTCCCACCTCACTCTATCTCCCCCCCTCTCTCTCTTCACCCTCCAATTCTATCACTATCTCCCTCCCTCTCTCCTCTCTCTTTCTCTCCCTCCTTCCTTCCATCTCTCCTTCTTTGTCTCTCTATCTCACCTCAAAACATACACACTCTATCTTCATCTCTTTGTTCTCTCTCTCCCTCTCCACTTTTCTCTCTTTGTGTCTTTCTTCTTCACTCCCTCTCTCCCCCTCCAACTCCATCTCTCTATCCCTCTCTCTTTCCTCCTCTCTCTTAGGTCCTTCCCTTCTCTCCCTTTCTCTCCTACCTCCCTCTCTCTCCCCCATCTCTCTCTCTCTCTACCCTCCGACCTTGTCACTATCTCTCTCCCCCTCTCTCCATCTCTCTCTCTCTCTTCCCTCCAACCTTGTCACTATCTATCTCCCCCTCTCTCCCCCCTCCATCTTTGTGTGTCCCCCTCTCTCTCTTACCCTTCTCTCTCTCTCTCACACACACTCTTCTCTTTCTCTCTCTCTCTTCATTCTTCCTCTTACCTCTCCTTCATTGTATCTCCTCCTCTCCCTTTTCACTCCCCTAATCTTCCACCTCTATCACTCTATCTGTTTTTCTTCTTCCCTTCCATATATAATATAATATATATATATATATATATATATATATATATATATTATTACAATATAACAAATTTAATATTGCATTAATCCAAAGTTTTAATTAATATTAATATTAGATTTAATGATGTTGTTTACATGGTATGATAACAAAATTTATAATAAAACTACATCAAATTAATATTTTCAAATATTACAACTTTGATGTGGAAATATTATGTCTTTAAAGATTTTAGTATATCCCTAGGGACATGAAATTAGGTTTTGTTTTTGTCTACATGGAAGATGAGCATGATGCAAAAGATGTTTTTTTGAGGCCTTGACACTACAAAATTTGGCCGACAAAGACGTTGTCTCTCTGTGGAGTAGGCAAGGGCTAACCAAGGAGTTCATCATCGGTAGGGGGAGGGCATTATTTGACCAACAAATACAAAACCTACAAAGAAAGATGACTCTATTGGAAATGACAACATCGATATCAATATGGGTCCTCTTGAATGTCCACGCATCCTAAAATTGACGTGAGCCGCCTTTATTTTTTTGCCAATGAACTGTTAATCCCAATAGGCATGACAATAATCATAATAGCTACTTGTTGGTACTGAAGGTTCTCTCAGGGGACACATTCTGAATAGCGCGAAGTTATCAATTCTCATATGGCTTCGCTAGAAAGAGTGTCCATACATTTCTCTCTGTCCTCTGATTCCAATGAAGAAGTTAAGGTTTCTTCAAGTTTACAGGGACAAGAATTGCAGGGAAATTGAAATTTGTTGTGTAAAAGTGTATCTAATGGCTATTATTATCAGGAGATTGTCTCAAAAGGATTCAAAATCTTTAGTAAATGAGAATCATGATCTACATATGAATATATTTATTGCAATTGTATGTATGTATGTTTGGAGTTGCAAATAGATGGATGTATGTAGTTGAAAAACATATGGGGCTTCCCAATGAACACGCTGGGTGTGCTTACTTGCAAAGCACCTATCATCCATGTTCTTCCAGGCGTCTCCATGTTGCAAAGAAAGTTGTGTATGTTCTTCATTCTAACTTTTGATTTTAATATAAAATTTATAATATTTGTATAGTATTTGTTTAATTTTTTTTTAATTTAAATTTTATCGTTACAAATGAAAGATGTATGTTGATATGTTTCTAATGGAATTTAAAAAGAAAAAGTGATCAGATGTTTGTAATTTTGAATTTATCAATATAATTTTTTTTGTGGTTTTCTCTTCTTCTTTTTTTGTCATTTTTCAAATAGTTCTTGATGGTACGCTTGGATAGCAGGGTTTTTTTTCCTAAACTCAAGTTACATATTTTCAAAACCATTAATAAATTCACACTAAATTCATGAGTAGATTATAAATATGATTACATGCATAAGAGTTATTTTTTCACCTTTTTTAGTATAACATTGACTATACATTTTCTTCGTACAATTTTAAATATTGAGATAACTCTGATGATATTCACAGTTGCACAAATAGTCCAAAGTTATGATGTTTCACCTAAATTAAATGAAAAATATCACCTAAACTGTAGAAAACAAATGTCCATTTTTTTATACATCTAACTAAATATTTTAGTATATTTATGTGAATAGGGCTCGTCTTAATTTTAAATTTTTAAAATTGAAAAGGACATTATTTCATTTTTCTTATATGAATGGTTTATTTAATACATAGTTGTCAATAGAAGTATAATTTGTTTTTGTAACTTTTTATCTTTGAAGGGTCAGAAGAATATATGCCCTTCCAAATGAAAATAAGACGAACCCTTCAAATTTGATTGTTGCTCCCATGTAGCGTTGTGTGGTACAAAGCATTATTTTTCAACTCTGGTAGACCATGTACACAATATGGTTCAACATGCAATAAAATAGGAGGTTCCATTTTCTTAGGGTTTCTTTAGAGACATTTCATTATAATTTTGCATACTTGATTTTCATGAATGGCATGTATTAGTGATTATATATTAATTATCTTAATGTTTCACAGTGACAGTAACCAAATTAATTGTGCATTAATTCTCAACTTATGGTCCAAAAGCTTGCCAAATGCTCCAAGTTATTCATTTTTTATATTAGTTTGTATACCATTCTTCTAATGAATTGGAAATTCACATTTACATAATCAAACATGTTTGAACTAAAATACATTGCATAAATCAAATTATTTTAAAGATTAATCTATCGCCAATTGTAAAAGCAATTGATCAAGTCATGTAATTCAAATAACTTTCGTAAAAATGGAATTGAAAAACAATCTAAAGTCAATCTAAAGTACCTAATCACGTTATTCCCTTGGAGTGAGCTCCACCTTGCATAATAGGGCATTGAGTTTAATACAAAAACGTAAATCAAATCAAATCATACATTGGATAAGAAATTGAAAATTTGTTATTCACATTAGAAAAAGGTCTCACGAAATTGTATGTAGTGCATTGATAATTTGAATTATTTGCATTAAGTGTCTTCTCCTGAGACATACATATCACTCTCTTTTATACACGAGCTTGCTTGAAACCAAAATAACAAATACTTAAATATTAATCCACTTAAAGATAGAATATGCTCAAGACTCATTACAACAACTCAAAACTAAACACATACATAGTTTTAAAATTCTTGCTACACCCATAAATTTATGTAAGATGGTTGTCGATAATTCTCCTAGATCCATGGCATAATTAATCACTAGAATATAGGTTGAAAATTTTGAAATTTGTAGCTCGGGAGGTACTACAAGCCTTAAGGTTCGCGGTTTCGAGGTTGGAGCACCACAAAAGCACTTTCTGGGCTTGGAACCCATGTGGGTTTTTCACCCAAGCTTTTGGGTGTGAACCACAAGGATATTTTGGCATGTGATGATTTGAGATGATATAGGACCTCAAGAGAAGAAAGAGGCAACGAAAATCACTCAAATTTGAGCTCTAGAAATGGAAATAGGAATTTCTTTTCTTTGTAGATGGTGGGTTTTGTGGCACAAAAGTAAGGTCGGATTGGTATATTAGAGTGCCACAAGACATGTTGGAGCACACCACATGAAACCCTTATGTTTTGTATAAATATACGGTGATTTGGGAGGCATTTCACTCGTCCAAAGAGCACCATTACATAGCAATTCTTCATTTGATGTTCATCGTAGCCTTAGGAGACCAAGCAAGGAGGTGGATGAGCACAATTATGTGATTTTTTGGGTTTGTTTGGGCCACATATTTGGGAAAACCCCAACGAAGGAAGAATAAGGTTGTTGGAGCACTTTTGGGTGACTGTTTAGGGATCAAAGTGTTTAGATGCAGGGGCCGATCTTGATGGAGTAATTCTAGGCAACATTGTGTAGTGTTTTAGGTGGAAAATCATTTGTTTGGTGGGTAAAAGGCTTCTTGTAATACTACAGGGAGGCTGAGCTTAGTTTAGATAACCACAAGGGGATCATGACCTATGCTTTTAGTATAGAAAGGTTAGACTTTGTGCTAGAAAGGAAGTCACGGTTGTTGATGCATTATTTAGGCACTAAGGAAGAGATTAACAGTGGTTGTTAGAAGCCCTAACCAGGTAGAAAGGTACAACAATCTACATCATCCTAGAAGGTATGTTGAGATGATGAATTAAATTTCTTTTGATGTAGGTGGATGGTGTCCTAGGTTGGACAAATTATTTGGTGTTTTATTGGGCATCTGAGATTTGTTGGAGGGCAGCATGAAAGTGCCCAAGTTGGAGCCCTATGTGTAGCACCTTGATGGATAAAGGTGGCTACTAGGAGTGGCAGTTGAAGGAGCTCGAAATTTGGCTAGCCAAGAAGAGTAGTTGCGTAACCTACGTTCATTATTGGAGAAGCAACATTCGATGATGATAGGTGGAAACCCTCCTTCCCTATGTTAGTCTTAATTAAAGAAATACAGGAAGACTATAATGGGAAGACAAGTCCCAAAAGAGTTGAGGAGAAGAAGTGGGAAGAATTCTTGAACAGTTGTTGCCTTGAAGGATGAAGGAGCAACTAGTGAGCATGAAGACCCTATGTGTTGATGATAGATGGAGTTATGATCAACTAGAGGGAAGATTGGATAGTTGAGTTCAGTGGCCTAAAGGAGTTGGTGCATTAATAGAGGCAGGTGTTGCAGAACAGAAATGAAGGACCCCCAGTGAATAGCATAAGTCAAAGAAGTTGTGGTTGTCAACTACATTAGCTAGATCATCAATGTACCTTGTATTTTGTATTCTTGTACTAGTGTGTATTTAAGGGGAATGATCCCCGTTAAGGGAGCACTAAAATATTGTATTATTCAGTTGGATTAATATAACAAAGTTGGGTTATTGTACATATTTTGTAAAAAATTGTATATATTTTGTGCACTAGTAGATTTATTGTTGTTTATATTCCATTGTGCAAGGTAGGCTTGTTGTGATACTTGTTTTGGTAGCGTCAGTGATTTAAGATTCTATCTTACATGCCAGTATCATGGAAATACAACATAAAATAGGTTCAAAATACTAATTCACTCGACTTAAAATAACTACATTTAGAACATATGTCACTATAACCCATGGATATGTAGCAAATTGTTCTGCAATGAATAGATATTTAGTAATCTATAAACTAATCATTTATTTAAATATAAATGCAATTATGTGCTTTTCCTAAAATTGTGATTCAGCGTTCCCTTCCAACTTAAGATCTTGCACGTCTTTGTGCAGCCTTGTTAAATCATATAAACCAAGTTGTAGAGATCCATGTTGAATGATGCTTCTATTTTTTTCCAATGCATAATAATTAAGTTTGCTATCAATATTAAAATATATCAATATCTCGCCCAAAATCATCATCAAAGCATTTCAAACAATGTTTGACCCATTTTCAAACTTTTAATTTCACAAAATTGAGTTATCTTAAGACATATCATTGTTATGTTAGTCATGCATCATTGGAGAATTCATTATAGCAAAAGTAATTTATCCATATAGCAATAACTCAACCAATGGTCCTTAGAGCATTTTAGAGGGCCTATTTTTTTGTGGCCATTACAACTTCAAAATAAAATCTACAACAATTTTAGAGGTCCTATTTTTTTTGGCCATTACAACTTCATAATAACACCTACAATAAATAGCAGCAACTTGTGGATCCATGGCAAATGTTACAAGTGATATTTAACAAGCTCTATGGGTATGATAAATAGTTGGTTTCTCTTAAAGTATGATATGAGTATTTGAGATTTTTTTGGGTATGTTTATCCCAATTTAATTCTTTCTTCTACCCAAAATCTTGAATACCTAATTCAAAATGATATGAAATGAATAAATCATCATTTAGGCATTTGTAGCCTATGTTTTTGGGATTGACACTGAAAAGGCTAGTAATGGAAAGTTCTATGAATACTCAACTAACATTACATATCACCATCATGAAGTACTTTTTAACTCATAACAACTTGAATATGCGAGTACATGAATTAATGAACCATTGAATTGAATCCAGGCTCGTACCTTTAAATATTGATGAACAATTTATGGCAACTCATACTTTTATCTAGACTTTAATTCCCTATGTTTTCTTTTCTATTGTATAATAATTTGGAAATATCATGCTTTGTGTAGAAATTGATTCTACAATAGCTTCTTTTATTGCACGATCTTGTGGAGCAACATATTTCTCTTCTTCAGTAGTCTCCTCGACTTATCCATATGTGCTAGATGTTGTTTTTTCCCTCTATTGCTAGTTCTTATGGAGAAACAACTATGTTTTTTTCTTTGTTGGTTCTCATGGAGCAACAATAGTGTCGTTTCTTAAGCTAGTTGCCTTAGTAGCATTAGTAGATCCAACCTTGGTCTTTCTTGGATCTTCAAAGGGGTGTACTAGAATGAATATGAACTATGGAAGTAAAGCAAAATGATATCATGGTTCAAATTGAATGATGAAGTTTCTTGAGTGAACAAAGGAAGTGATGGTGTGGTCATGATAGGTAAAACCATGGTTAATGTTTGCCCTTTCCCATGAAGGCTTCACCAAGGAAACAATATATTATCATGTTCATTGAAAAAGGGGGTTAAAAAATGGTCAAAACCTATGGAAATACATTGGAGTATATTAAGGGTTGGAAGGGGATTTTCAATGATATACACCAATATAGTTATTGGGTGGTTTGAGGAGAATGCGAGGACGCTGGGGGAACAGATGGGTGGCACGCGTGTTCAAGGTGTGGTGGGTTGAAAAATATAAAATGCCCAAAATTTCAAATATATTTTCATTGTTTTTACAAAGATACCTCTCACAATGAAAGCCTAGCCCAATTTACCTTATAGTTACCTCATGATTACCTCTCACAAAGAAATCCTAACCTAATTACATAATTGCCTCATGGTTAAGATGATTAGATATATTCAATGTTAGGCTCATCAAACTAAGGTAAGGAATGCAACAAGATCAAAGAGTGATGAGATCAAGGAGGATTCACTTCTATTATGGTTATTGATGTGAATTTATATTAATTTTGTATGGAAAGAGTTAGTTTTCTCAAATACAAGGAATATTTTCTCCAAGTTTTGTTAAGGGTGAGGAGAAGGGGAGCCTTGAGCTACCATTTTTTGGTGACTTTCTAAGCTAGCATTTAGAACAAAGTGATTGTGTCCCCTTTCATTTGTTTTTCCTCCATGTAAGCCCACTTTTCTATTTATTTATGGTGTTTTCAATGTCCTTTTGATGCTTTGTGTGCGTTTCAACCACCTCTTTGAATAATAGAGACAAGAAAAATCCCTTAATATCTCTTTGGATTTTCTTACATTTGATAAAATGGCAAGCTTCTTTGAAACATTCTAAAATTAGACCCTTTTTTTGGGTTTTAAGGGTTTAGGGTTTAAGGTTTATTATATAATTCTTTTGTGTATTTTGATTGAAGTACATTACATTTACAATGTTTGAGGTTGAGTCAAGCAGAAGCTTAGAAGAAAATATGAATGATATCTCAATCATTAGGTAGTGTTTTATTGTTAAAAGATACATTCTAAATTATTTTCTTATAGTCAATTCATAGTTCTCTAATCTGTGGTAGATGTTTGACACCAAAGAAAATCCTTTTTAAAATATAACATAGGTCATCATATTTCCAGGTTTTAAGCTACAATAGTACTTTGATCATCCAATGTTTCCAGCAAATTCCTTGCCCATCATCAAAGAAAGTCTAAACTAATCAAATCTAAAATAGTCATGGTTTTGGTCATTTTCTATATAATCAACATAAATGTTAATTATGTATGTGATGTAATGCCAAATTTATACAAAAGTGTAAATGTTAAATACATAACTAACTGTCTTTTTAAAAATTTCTTTACTTTTTTTTTTTATCTTCTCTTATATAATCATCATAATCATAACCATAACTCATACTTATATCATATAGTTTTCATTTATACAAGTTTATTAAATTTAAACTTTTAAAAACTTTATGTTTTCTTTAAACTATTTAGATATTTTTGTTATACTTTTGCAATTCTATCTTGGTCACTAAATGTTATAAATTTCTAATCTATCATTTTTTATTAACAAAAAAATATCTTAAATATTCCAAACCAATTTCCTAATTATTTCGAATAATACTAAATGCTATATAGAGTAACTCTGTGAAACATTTTTGGAATTCCTCAACAGTTAAAAAGTCATTAAACATCATGGACCACATTGTGTTATAGAGAATACTTACTAATACCCATAAAAATAACCATCTTTTTTATTAGTGATAAATGTCACAAGAAAGTGCTAGCTATAGTGAGAAAAAGATCAAAGCTCATGGTTCAAAAAGCTAGTAAAATGTGATTGTAAATACACTAATAAAATCTCTATGTCCAAATTTGAGGAATTATATATTTACTTTTTATGTTAGTAAGCCTCGAAGGAACATGAGTTTTCGCATAGTTTATCTTCTTAATACCTACTCAATAATACAAAAGAACATATACTTAGCAATGATACTAAGAGGTGCAAAGAAACATCGAAAGGAGGAGTTGGGAATTTCGAAGTTCATAATATACCCTGTAAATAGATGAATTGTGCCTTTAGGGATCGAGGCTTTTGACTTTTTTACCTAGATTTCATTCTTGAATGTCGTCATTATTTCCAATGCCGACTCCTCGAGTCAAACAAAGTTCGTAGATGCATGTGTCCTCACGTTCCCACACGATTCCTGGTAATAAATGGTTATGATGTCAGACATTTAAGTCCCACAAAACCACGTAGATTTCGAGCACTCTGAAGAGTCTTTTACTTGACTTTTTTCTCATGGCCACGGATTCCCCAAAGGCCGAAAGCTTCATTGTAGGCCCCTTCACGACCTTGACAAAACAGGAGTCTTGAACGTTATCCAGCCTTGAAAATAATCTTGTCATAGAGCCATTTCTCGTTGGTGACTAAAATCCTCAGCACAATTCTCCTGGAGCATATCCAATTCTTGATCTTGAAGTCTAGATTCCCACTCCATCTTCTGCATCTCGCTTGTACTAAGTCATTCAACACTGATTTTGTTGAGATAACCTTTGATTATAGACTTTCTGGTCTTCCCGTAGATTTGAATCTCGCTTGTACTAAGTCATTCGACACTGATTTTGTTGAGATAAACTTTGATTATAGACTTTCTGGTCTTCCCGTAGATTTGAACGCACTCACTCCCGTACCCATTAGCAACTATGCACTACACTATGTTTCGAAGGTCCAACACAACGTCCAATGACATCATGTTGATTTCACAAATATTGTAAGTGTTTGAACTTCGACCCCAATGGTGCTCGCTAATGCTCCCATCTCCATCCATTGACTGCTCGACTAACGAGTTGTGGCCCGAGTTATCATTGCCCAGTGCCATGGTTTGCTTGAAATTAGCTGATAGGATTTGGTGAAACTCCTCAAGACGGACCATCGAGGGCCATTGACATCTCGAGGAGGCACTATGCCCACAACAACTTGTCGAAAATTCATTGCGTGATGACCAAATTTTCCATGAGATGATGGAGGCCATCCATGTGGCAACTTTTAACTTGACATAGTTAGATGATGGGGACGTTGATATGTCAACTTCTAACTCGATAAAGAGACAAAAATAGAGAGCGGGAATTGGGTGGGATGAACATTGTTTGCCCACCCAACCCCACAGAGAAAACATCTTTCGATGTAATTAAATAAGCCTTCAAATTTAGTCTATGTTGCTTCGTGGCATACCATACATTCCTTTTACCTGCTAGTTTCAATGTTGTACAAAAGTGCATGGGGACCATCACTAAGTGAAATTATTTATTCTTTATTCAATCATTTCCTTGCCCAATTAATGAAGAATGAAATGGGGAAGTTGATTCGTTAATTGTGTACCTCGAGGGAAGTGTCAGAAAATGTGACAAGAAGAGGGTTTAGAAAGGAAGTGTGAGGAGAAGGGATGGATTTTGATGGATAGTTAAGGGTGATTTTTCTGTCAAAGCCAGTTTAAAAATTTACAAAACCGTCAAGATATCTTGTTGAAACTGTGAAGAAATCTCTCAGAGGTGCGAAAATCGTCAAATTTGACTGGTAGCTATGTTTTGAAATTCTAACCTTGTGGGGAGATATGTATGGAAATTTTGATAATAAGAGTTTTTAAGAAGGAAGAGGTGCAATGTTTTAAGATTTAAGTGTTTTTTTAAAAAGAGAGTATAATTAATAAATAAAATGAAGTTTTGTTACTAATTTTATTTTGCTATTAATTAATCATCATTAACCAAATAATTAAGAATACCAAGCATACCAAGCAGTTATTAATCCATCTATATTTATAAATAACTTAATATAATGTGATAATAAAATTTAAATTTTATAATAAATATTTAACTTCACTAACACACATCTATTTATTTAAAATTAATCTTTACTAACAAAGTTAAAAAATATTAGACCTTTTTAAAATAATAATTACCTTTTATAAATTTATATATTTTTTACTCTTATCAAAAAATTTATTGTCATATTAATCCATATATATTTTATGGATACGAAATTTAATATTTTAAAATATCTTTACAGTAATCAAAATGTTGTAACCTTTAATTTAAATATTATAATTTCTAAAACATAAAAGGTAATTTTCCAAAATTTATTAATAGCAAGATAAACTCTATTACTAATAATTTTGAAAATTCTTATTTCACTAAATTTTTTAAAAGTTCTTATTTCACTAAAATTTTTAAATTTTATTTGTAAAAATTATTTTTATTTTATTTGTAATTTTTTTTTATTAACATATTTTTATTACAAATATCATATAATTTAAAAAAAAAAAATTAAAGAGATGGTTTTCTTATTTCCATTAAAGAACAATTTGATTTCTTGATTTGTCTGAAAAAGTTTGAGGTTTGTTTGATTGAGAAGTTTCATAACATGTTTTTTAATCCTATTTTGAGTATTTATCTTTTCTCTCTTCAATTTAAAGATTTTGTCGGGAGTTTTTCAACCATTTAAATAAATGTAAAAAGAGTGTGATGAAAAGGTTAAAATTTATAATAAATTAACCATTAATTTGGGAGCACCGAGTGAACGAATGTCACAGTTATCACCCAATCTAGTTTTCATATTTAGCTCGAGTTTGTATCCACTCATTAAGTTAACATCGACTTTGTTATGAACAGATTGGCCTCCATGTTTCTGGCACTCCAACGAGACGATGGATAAACGCAGTGTTGTTTAGAGAGTTTTCGGCTAAATCACATAGAAAATAATTTGTCGACGCGTTTCGAACCAACCAGTGTGGTTCATCGTCAGGACAAGGTGAAGATCCAATCCAGCTTAGCTAGTTAAATAGTGTGTGCAGAGACTCCAACGGCTATATTTACAACGGCTAATTAAATTTAATAAACGGCTATATATTTACAACGATGGATAAACGCAGTGTTGTTCTTCATATTATTATTCCCTGTCACGGCATGGTAATAACGCATTCTCAATGCTTATGATTGACATATTAAATTTCAATTTAATAAAAAATAAAAAATTAAAACTTATAAGTTAATTTATAAATGAAATAAATGTATTTATTTTTTAATAGTTTTATTTTATTGTAGAATTGAGGTTTTTGTGATCCATAGTAATTATAAGAAGAGTTTCGGCCTAAATCACATGTAGAAAACTTTTGCCAACAAGAGCGTTTCGAACTAACTAGTGTGGTTCTTCGTTGGGACAAGTGGAGTCAGATCATGGTCACATATTAAATAGGGAGAGCAGACCTTCCCAACAGCTAGGTTGACTAGGTTGACCATCAACGACTATATAGAAAAATGGCTAGATAATATTATA
>APFE030089556.1:0-11951 GCA_000404065.3 Pinus taeda
CAAGATGCCCTCATGGTTTCTCCAAAACAAATTTTCTTCCATGACACAGAATTTTGAGGCTTTCATTTTGACAAACCTACTCCTAGTTCTAGACAGTCCTGGGGGAGCACACAGGTTTTGCAATACATAACAGATATCAGAATACCAAGGGGATTGCTCAAAGGCTACATTGATCTTTGGAGTCGCCAGCTCCTGTTCACTGTCTAGTTGGTTAATGTCAAGGGCTTGGAAGTTTGTTTTAGACATTAGTTTAGCTAAGCCCTGCCCCTTAATGAGTTTGGTAGGCTTTATTTCTATGTCAAATTCCAAAATATTTACTATCCACTTGCCTCTTCTGCCCTCCAAATTCTCTTGTGTAAGTATATCTTTGACAATTGGGCTTGGTACATAGGCAATTATGTGAGAATAAAGGATATAAATCCTAAAGTCTTTTATGGCTTTGACCAAGGCATAGGCTTGTTTCTCCATGATTTGATATTTGAGGGGGGCATCTCTTAGAGCTTTGCTAAAGAAGGCTATGGGTTTTTCATTTCCCAAATCATCCTTCTGAAGTAAAACTGCAGCTATTGTATGTTCAGATGCAAAGGAGAATATGATGAAGTCCCTATCAAATTGAGGGCTAGTTAGGACAGGAGTTTGGGTAAGGGCAAATTTGATGCTCTCAAAGGCTTGTTTAGCCTCTACTGTCCATTTAACCTTAGAATCCTTTTTCAGCATGTTGTTAAGCAATCTGCTAAGCTCAGCTAAGTTTGGGATAAATCTTCTTAGAAAGTTGATTTTTCCCAAAAAGGCTTGTAATTCCTTTATGTTTCTAGGATGGGGCATGTGTTGAATGGCTTGGATTCTATCTGGATCAATTCTGATGCCATCCTTGGAGATAATATGACCCAGCAGTTTACCTTCTTCTAGACCAAACAAGGATTTCTTTGGATTCAGAGAGATTCCATATTTTCTGCATTTTAGGAAGATCTGTCTCAAATGATTTATATGCTCTTGGTCTGATTTGGAGAATGGTGTAAGGTCATCCAAATAGATGACTAGGAAGTCATGAATTTCTTTGGAGAAAGCAATATCCATTGCTCTTTGGAAAGTGGCCGCTGCATTCTTTAAACCGAAAGGCATTTTAACATATTTAAAGGTTCCCCATGGGGTCGTGAATGCAGTTTTGTCCTGGTCATTAGGATGGACTAGAATTTGGTTGAAGCCTGAAAATCTGTCCAGCAAGGAAATCCTTGAGGCCCCTACTACTCTCTGCAATATGTGGTCCATTTTAGGTAGGGGGTAGTTTTCTTTTAATGATACTTGGTTAAGGTTTCTTAGATCCACACAGAGCCTAATCTCACCTGTTTTCTTCCTTGTGGGGACTAGGTTTGAAATCCAATCAGAAAATCTGATTGGTGCTATTATGCCTGCTTTAAACATCTTTTGGACTTCTTGCTCCATTGCCGGGAGGAGCATGGGATTTATTCTCCTTAATTTTTGTTTAAAGGGTTTCTGATTTGGTTTGAGTGGGATTGTGTGTTGTATAACCGAGGTGTCATAGGACTTGAGGTCCTCATAACTCCATGCGAACACGTCCTGGAATTCTTTAAACAAATCAATGTATTTGGGCTTTTGGTCAGGAGGTAATGTAGCTGATAGCTTTATGATTTTGGGGCTTTGGACTGTCCCTATGTTGTGTTCTTCAATGGTGGCGTTTAGGGGTTCAAATTTTGGTTTTTTAGGGACATCATTAGAATCAAACATGTCTTCCAATGGAGCTAAGCCTATGGGCAGGAGGTTGCTCTTTAGCTGTATCATTTCAGTTTCACCCTCAGGTATCTGTTCATACTTAATCTGTTGGATTTCTTGAATGTTATCCTGGTTGAAAATTGTAGGGTTTAGCAATTGGTAGACTGTTTTGGGTGAGAGTGCTTGGCTGTGATTTAGATGAAGTATTTGTGATTGACTTGCTGGCTCAAGTAGTTGTGATTGACTTGCTGGTTGAGTATCTATGTTCAGGCCTGAAAATTCTTCCTGTAAATTCAGTAAGTTTTTTATTTGTGCATCATTGTCAAACACTTGCCAGTCTTTTATGTTGTTTGGGATTGATGGTCTATGTCTCACCTCAGCTGTGAAATGGTGATTGGGGTCAAAAGGCAGCTTGCAAGTACTTGCAAACATGGCTAAGCTGTGAGCATGTAGGTTCTGGGTCCTAGGAATTTTGGTGATCTGGAAGTCAGCAAGGGAGTTAAGCAACTGAGTGGCAGCAGCTCTGTAAGTCCTAAGTCTGTTGTCTTTAGTAACAAAATTGCCTTTAACCTGTTCGATGACCAAGTCTGAATCTCCTAGGACTAATATTCTAGTAATTTGCAGGGAATGTACTAATTTGAGGCCTAATAAAAGGGCCTCATATTCAGCCATATTGTTGGTACATCTGAAATTTAGTCTGTAGGGCTATTCCTTCTGCATGGCTACCCTCTTTATTGTGCACCCACACTCCTGCTCCTGCCCCTAGCTTGTTAACTGATCCATCAAATTCTAGGAACCATAAGATTTCCTTTTCTAGGGGGTTTTGAATGAGGTCCGTGTGGGATGAATTGGTGATTTTTAGGATGGGCTGATTAATTGGCTTGTTTTTCTTGACATCCTCTTTACTTGGTGGGATTGTTTTGTTTTCTAAGAAAGCCCCTTTTTCATTGTCTTGTTCAATTATGGTTGCCTCGTCCACGTTTGCTTTGTGGTCTTGAATATTACCTTTGTTTGATTCAATTTGTGCTTGAATATCAGGGTCCTCTTCTTTAATGTTGCTGTTTTTACTGTCATTGTAAAGGATGTATGAGTCTATGTCAGAGTGGACAGCATAAATGGGAAAGTTTTGAGGCTTTTCTGTACTACTGACCATGTATTTCATTAGTGACTCTCTATACAACCTCTTGGGTTGACCAAAGACTGTGATAGTAGCATAAGACATGTCTAATTGGAGAGACCCTTGGAGCTTAGCTCCCCATGATCTTGACAGCAACATCCCATATTTAGGTGGAATATCAGCCACAACTACATCCATCAGGATTGTTTTGTTTGGGTACTGAACCAAGGATACACATAGGTCCTTTATTAGGCCTAGACACTTGACTTGGCTGGAATCAAATGAAAAAAGGTCCTTGTATGGTCTAGTGATGTCCAAATTCAATCTTTCCATGACAGATTTGGGCATTAAGTTGTGAGAAGCCCCTGAGTCAAACATTGCATTGTGTAATATTTTGTCATGCACATGCAGGCTGACATAAAAGGGTAAGATTCCTGAGCCTGCTACTTTTCCATCAACCTCTGGTCCAAAAATCAATTCAGGGGTGTCATCCAACACATTGACATTATCCACATTGTCTTTGTTTTTGCCATGTGTGAGTTGTAGAGACCTCTGAATTTGCTGTTTATAAACCTCATTCTTGGCTAGCTCTGCCAAAGGTATAGTTATTTTCAGTTTTCCAATCTCAGTTTCCAAATCAAAGGGTTTTTCTGTTTGTGTTTTGGTAGTGTGGATGAACTTACTTTCTTTATCTGCTGAAGTTTGTTCCTGATTTGGAGATTTATGTTTGTTGATCACCTCTTGAGGTCCTTTGCTTGGTTTAGACTGTTCAAAGGATGCAGATGGTGAATTTGATGTTTGTTCAGTGACATCTTCAATAGTTACTTCTGCTGTGGGTGAATCATTTGTATTGTTTGGCTCCATTGCTATGGCACTTTTGGGTTGTGTTTTATCCTTTGTTTTGTCAGGTTGTGTGACATTTACAGTCCTACTTCTCAATTTGTATTGTTTATGAACCTCATAGACTGCAGTATCATAGCCTTGTTTGAAATCAAATGATTCCCCTGAACTGGTCTGAAACTGTTTGATATCCTCCTCATCCTGATCCTCTTGAGTTAAGAAGACTTGGTGCTTATTATCAAGTCCCATTAGGTGAATATGAATGTCTTCTGCTTGTTCTTCAGATGTGGATGCCTCAGCATAGTTTTCTTGAAATGGTGGTCTTATTTCAGGGTCATTGCTAGTTTTGCTCCCACTAGGGTTTTGGTTCCTCCTGAAATTTGTAGCCCTGTTAGGGTTATTTGGTGGTGCTTCCCATGAAGATTTTCTTTCCACAGATTCTACCCTATCGCCTAACCTCTTCATACCAGAGATTATTGCATCTAATTTCTGGTCCAAGGCAGAGGGTTCTTCCTTGAAAACAACCCTCTTTTCTGTTTTAACCCTGTTCCTCTTGGCAATCAGATTTGCTTCAACTGTGACAGCAACTCTCTGAGATTCTTCAAGGGTTTGAGGCGCTCTTTCTTTCAATTGATAGGCCATATCTGGGTCAAATCCATCTGGGAATTTGTATAAGGCTAAATCAGGGGGAGGTCTCAGATTTTGAGGTATAGCATTATAGACATTATTGAATCTAGCACAATATTCCAACACTGTTTCTTGAGGACCTCTTCTAATCGTATCATACTCACCAAGTATGTGTAAAGGGTCTTTCTTTTTCTCCCATCTGTTTGTAAAGGATTGGTAGAGCTCATCAGGGGTTGTGATACTGTTTGCAGGTAGAGATCTAAACCATGTTCTCACATCTCCTGTCAGGCTTTGGACAAATATTCTCATCCTTACCGTTTCATCATCTATCTCATAATTTTCAAAGTGATCTTGCATTCTCTTAGCATGCTGGATAGCAGAATAAGGACCAGTGGAGTCAAAGTATGCTATTTTGGCTTGATAGTCTTGAGGTAAGGCCACTGGGTTAGCAGGTAATTGCAGAGGTGCATACCTGGCCATATTTGCTGGGTTCTGGGGGTGAACTGGGACAACTAGGATAAGGGGAACAACAGGTACCACAGGGGTAACAGGTATTAAGGGTATAACAGTGTGGGACAAGGGAACTTGTATGGGAGAAGGAGGGACTGGTGGAGAACTTTGGGATGTTGATGGGGAACTAGGGGAATTAGGGGTAGAGCGGAATAGGACCTTGACTGGAGTTGGGATTGAGTTAGGAAACTCTAGCTGTGGACTGATATCAGCAAAATGATCTTGTGTCTGCTGGTTCCTAACGAATCTAGGGATAGTATTGGGGTTTTCGAAGATTGGGGGAGGGTTAGGGTTAGGATGTGCCCTTGTGTACCTGATATTCTTCTTGGGAGCCAGCTTCTGAGCTGGTCCTATAAGATATTCTGAAAGTTTGTGTAGCAGGGACTGGTCAGGAGCTCTAAAATCTGTGTATCTATATGAAAGACAATTTGGGTCAGCTCTACCTTTAAGGTGTCTTAACTGATATTCAGACTGTGAGTGCTCTTTCTTGCTAGATATTCAGAGTTTTTAGAACCTGAGTCCCCAGCCGAGTCGCCATTTATGTTAACACCCAGGTTGTTCTCTTTGACTCCTAAGAGAATACGGCCGGGGTAACCACTAACCAATCTTTGGGCTGCAGTTTCTAGCCTAACTGCAGTCAGAGAGGGCTCTCTCTATGAGATTTATCACTGCTTTCAGTGAAGGTCTTAGGCTAGTTATGAGGTGAGTTTTTTGGTTGTTTTTTGTATGTTTGGTTGGAAGGATGCTTCTGTTCCTTTAAAGTATATCAGCAGGTGAAATTAATCCATTGGGCAATGGGTTCTAGGACAGTTTTCTCTTGAAATCTTGTTTTTGGTGAGTGGATAAGCTACAGGGCCTGTGTGCATTGCATGAAACAAATGTAAATAAAGAGTGCGAAGTGAATACAACTAGTAGTGAGCAGTTAAGATTTCATTACTTAAGCTGTATGTTTGTGAAAGAAGACTTGTTATTTAGGAGCAATTTCTTGAATTCCTGAAACAACAATACACAGTGATGATATGGTTTTAAAGGTAGCAGTTAAGAATTACTCTTTAAATCCCTATCAGAAGAAAACATATGAGATAGGCTTGATTGAGCTCAAGGTAGCCAGTGACTAAGTCCTGAGACTATTCTTTTTCCCTACTATCTAGAGTTTCCAACGTACAGAAAATAAGAGAAACATATGGAAAAATAGGAAAACACAGACAAAATAAAGAGTCATGAGGAAAACTTATTTGAACCACGTAATGCACAGGAATCTTGCTACTCTGAGCCACACACCATCAAGAGATCAACAGACAAACGTCCTTGAAGAAATCCCACTGCTTTTGTATTAAACTGTCTGAAAGATTACAATATCATAGTTACAGAGAAGATATCAGGAGAATTTCTTCCATCCGGAGTCCAACCCCTCTAAACAAACGCGAGGGGGAATATATAGAAGTTTGCATACAAAAATATCTCAGGAATGAGGTCATCTGAGAGGAAAATATCTCTTACACTTGTATAGATAAAGCAGATGAGAAGTTATTACAAGCATAAATGATAGTAAAAGCCTTTAACTGCTGTCAGGATAGCTTTTTGCCCTTTGAGTGCTGCGGACTTTAACTGCGTTGCTTTTCCATAAATGAAGCATTGAAGTGTTTTGTCACTTTTGATTTTCTGTATCTTTCTTGACTCTGCCACCTGTGTCTGCTGATGTTGCTCTTGATGCCGAGTACCTGTACTGAGTTGGCTCAGTGTCTTTATGCTAGCTGACATGGCTTTGTCCACCTGTAGATGTAATTTAGACTGTACTGCTGCAAAAACGTTTGCCTGCTCAGCCTTGGTTCAAAAGTAATTGTATTAAATCCTGCCAAGTGTTTGGAGGAGGAAGTTGGTGCCTCAAAATCGACCCTATGGTCTCATCAGCTTCTGTGTATTTATAGAAATCGAGAGGTTTATCAAATAAATGTGCTACCTCATTTTTAATAAAAAACAAATTATCTAATTTATTAAAAAGTGCCTGTCCTGTTAATGGGCCTGCAGTAGATGACCCAGGAGCCTCAGCAATCTGCATGGCTGAAAAAGTGCTTATTCTTTTGATGTACTTCTCATAAGAGAGAAGCTTTCCTGATTCTTCCAAGCTGGGGAGCCCTCTGTCCTGCAGGGCTGTAAACCTGTTCTGGAACTTGTGTATATCTGCTTGCATATCATGGACCTTTCTGTCCAAGTTCTGAATTAGGTTTCTCATTGTTGTAGTCCTTTTGATTAAGGAAATGGTCTCAGTCCTGTTAGAAATTCCCATTTTTATTAGCTGAGAAGCATTCCTGTAGTTGAGGACTTCAATCATCTTGGGGGCAAGGTCAGCCATGTCTCCCAGAGCATTTCTTGCTCTATACAGTTCTTTCTTTGCCCTTGCCAATGAGTCCTATCTACTCATACATAGCATCAATGTACTCCCATTGGTTAGTGATTGATTGTCCAATGGCAGTCCATATCACCTGCTTGATTTCTGCTGTCACTTTATCAAAACTGAGCTGCTTTTCCAGCTCTGTGATTGTCTTCCTTAGGGATTTTACTTCCCTCTCCCTCTCAGCCACGTTTTGCTTAGATTTGTCATATTTCTCTTCTAACTTGGCTAAGCTTTCCTTGGCTTTGTTGAGGTCTGACATTTGAGCCTCCAGCACCTGAATTTCTTGTCTTAATTTCTGCATATCCAGGCTCTCGACCTGCTCTTTTGGTGGTGCTGCAGTGGATGGCTCTATTGTAGCTACTTCTGTTGTGGCTGGAGTTGTTGTAGCTGGAGCTGTTTCTGCTGCTTGTTTTGGAGGGATGTCTTGTTTAGGGGTCTCCTCTAGGTTTATTACCTCTGTGGGTGCTTTAGAAGACTGTCCTTGTTCTCCCCTCTGTATAGCTGCTTCTAAGGTATTCTTAGTATCTTGTAGCTTTTGTTGGGTCTCCACCAGTTCCTTGTACAAGTTCATCAGCAGGTCAGTGATATCCTTGTCTCTTCTTTGTTGGGCTACTTCATCTGTCTGCGGATGTATGGTTGGTGGGATTTTCATCTTCTTTTTGATGGCAGCTACATCTGCATCCCTCAGTTTAAGGACCTCCTGAATGGCCTTAACATCATTGGGATCATGCCCGAATTCTATGATGATGTCCTCCAGGGCCTTGATTCTATTGTCTTTGGCTTGAGAGGATGCCCTCTCCAACTCAAGCTGTGATGCTGTGTTGTTTAAGCTGTTCTGCAGTCTATAGTTCACCAAGGTCTTGTCTGCCAAGGTGGCATAGACCATCTCACCCGTTTGTTTATGAAGCTCAATCTGGTCCATCGGGTGGATGTCTCTTGCAAGGACCTCTAGGTTTGTCCTTATGTAGTCTGCAGTTGATTGAGGTCGCTGCTCTGTGGGAGTAAAATGACTCATAGTCAATTTAGCCTCTTGTACATCATAGGCAGCCATAAACCTCTGTTGATTTGAGGGAGCCATGTTCAGTAGATAGTTGTATAACTTGATTTTTAGTGGCTCACTCCTCCTCTTAGCATCTTTGAAGAAGTCTTTGATGCCTGCAGTTTTGCTTCTATCCTGCCCTGAGGAGCTGACCTCCCCCAGTGCTGTTCTGTCCTGTTCTTGGTGCATTGAGCTGGCAGAGGCCTCAAAGCTATGCATTTCCTCTTCTCCAAAGGGATTTAGCCTTTGCCTTTTCTCTGAACCTTCCGTGAGAGGGGTCTCCCTCTCCCTTTTCCTACTGATGTCCTCCCTTAGAGGGGTTTGGAGGACTGAAGGGTCAACCCTAGAATCTTGTCTAGGAGGTGCCATGCTGGTTGTTTTCTCTTGGGTGGCTGCCTGGCCTTCTCCTTTTTGTTTTTCCTGATCCTGTTGATCAGTTTCTTGCTGACTTTGCTGCTGCTCCTGCTGGCCCTGTTGGCCCTCTCGATGCTGATCCTATTGGCCCTGTTGGCCCTCTGTTTCTTCCATTATTTTGCCCTTTCCTTTGTCCTGCCCTTGCTTTGAAGTTTGTGCTGCCCCTTCTTGTGTTGCAGTTGAGGATGCTGGCACTGTTGTCTGAGGACTGGGCAAGGTAGGCACCTGAGAAGGACACTTCAAGTCAGCCATTTTCAATAAATGTCTCCTAGCCCTGTCATTTAGTTCTTCTTGGGTTAGGGGCTCTATCAAGGTGTTTTTCTGCCATTTTGGCTGGTTTGCATGTCTTGTTATGAGGATCATGTTATGAGGATCATGTTATGATGCTCATAACCGGAGAGTTTGTATTTCAATCTCCTCTTGGATATGAAACCATTGGGGTCATATGGTTTCCACAGGAAGCTTTGTGTTAGGCCCAGGCCTTCCAACATTCTCTCTGCTTCCTTCCATCCTTCTCTTCTGTTTAACACAATATGCCCGAGCTGGTTTTTCACTTTAAGTTGGGCCTTCTTGCCCCTTCCTGAAAAATGGACCATATCAACATAGGCGAACTGTCTGAAATACTCAAGGGCAAAGAGCCTCATAGGCACAAACCTGGGTAGCCTAAATGGTCTTAGCTCACACCCATACATTCTGATTACAGTGTGATGCTGGTAAAAATACCAGTCCCCTATGCTATAAGCAGTGGATAATTGCAATATCCTCTTCATTTCCTCAGTGAGTCTTGGAGGAGACTCTTTCAAGAGCAGGGACATGGCTGGATGGATGAATGAGTCTATAAACTCACAGTATGTGTAGGGTGAGCCTTTATGGAAGATGGAGCTCCAGTATACAACCGATCTTGGATTACCTGCTGCATCGGTTCTTTTCATCTCAAAGGAGAATTTTTCATATTGGTGATATAGGATGAGATGATAAATATATGAGGAGTATCTGAACATCCTCTCTCTAGGCAAGTGCAGGAACTGCTCATGAATTTTGTCCGAGATATATGTGGCATAGTTGTAGCAGATGGGGGCCCTCCCAGGGACAAACCTTAACATCATAACCAGCACAGTTTCTTCTATATATTCTGTTGATTTGTATCCTAGAACTGAGCTCACCATGTGGGCCAGGTCTAGCCCAAGTTGGTTTAGGTATCCATCAAAGATAGGAGGATGCAATATTGTGTCTGATTTGCTAACAAATAGTTGGTTGAACCTCAGGATCTCTGCCTCTGTAAGTGTCTTGTTCCCTTGGTTGATTAAGTCCAGCAGGGATAAGGGAACCATTGTCTTGTTAGTTTTGAACTGAACCATGTCCCTGATGGCCTGAGGGGTGGTATAGAATACAACTTCACCCTTGTAATTGACTACAGCCCTCTGTGATGGCTCATATTGACTAGCACAAAGATAGATAAGATCAGGAAATTGTCTGCATGAAGGCATTTTAAAAGTTGGCAGGGCAGACTCCTAGATGCCCAGGATATCTGTTCCATCTCTGTGTTTGGCCTTGAACTCGTTCAACAATTGAAGATGAGGGGTGGTCCTTTCCCTGGAGTTTTCTGAGATCTGATAATCCAGATCTGCCAGGTCCTGCCAGTCCTTCTCTCTCTGAGGAGCATTTAGAGGAGTGACATTGAGTATTTCGGGGGTCTCCATGTTTTATATGTAGTGCCGCTTTAAAACAGTGAATTCTGATGGGGACCAAGTTTGACAAGGTTGGTGAATTGTCAGGATGATAATGCTGGGCCTTTTGGAAGGGTTCTGAGAAGCAGGAAGACGTCCTTTATCAGTTTCGGGAGTTATGCGGGAGACCGCGATTGCGCGACTCAGGGTAGGTTTTTAGCAGAAAATGCAGCTTCCCGAGGCTTTCACCGTTAAGTTTCAGCTCTGGATGGTCAAATTGGGCAGAGTGTAGTTGGTTTGCCGGTGGAAATTTTGAATTCAATGGTTTTTAATGGTGGTTTTTACAGCAAATTCATGAAAAACCAGTTCACAGGAGGACGAGGCCGAAATACCTGGTAAACAGAGGTCTGGACTGAAGAATGCAGCTGGTTTAGCATGTCGGGTGCGTCGAGAATGGTTGCAGGTTGGCTGGTGGCTCGGCGTCGTAAATTTGCATGCAGAGGGCTTCCACAGTGTTTAAAGAAAAATACGAAAAATGGTGAAAATTGAAAAAAATATGGCTTTTTGGCCTTTTTGGCGCGCTTTATGGATGACGTCAGCATGACATCATCATGGGGGCCCGGGTTGGGTGACGTCATCATGACGTCACTGGGTGACGTGGTGGTCAACGGTAGGTCCACGGGGGCGGTGAGGTGGCAGCTAGGTGGACGAATGGGAGCGAGGCGGGATGAACTGGCGGTGACGTGCACAGCATCGGGGCGCAGACGTGGGCGAGACAGGTGTCGCAATATCGGAAGCGGCCCTGTACGTTGAACGGACTGTCAGGCGACGCTCCGATGCAATCATATGATGACGCGTGCCCCTGTGCTGATGCTGGCCTGACGTAAGCGTCTGACAGATATCGGAAGGTATCTGTCAGACACGTAAGGCCTTCCGATATGCATAATGGCCGTGGATCTGGAGGCGGGCGATCGGACGGTCGTCGGGCGCCCAACTTGTGCGAACGGTAGCAGCGGCTTTGGTTAACGTGCGGACGTTGGGATTGCCCGAAATCAACCTCTGCCGTAGATCTGGATCAGGCGCGATCGGACGGTGGTCGGGCGGGCAACCTGCACGACCTGTAATGCTCCTGGGCGGGCAATAAACAAATGTTTTTCTTTGTAAAACGTGTTTAATCGGCCAACCTTAGAAAATATGCCATTTCGGGTTTAATATATGGTTTTGGACATAAATATTTCCGAAGGCGGAAACTTTGGAAAAAGGGGGCTTAAACAGGATTGATGCAATATGAACAGGTGAATAACCCCCGACCTTAGGATAAAGCGGGGAAGGGTGATTTTATAAGGTTTTCCGCTCCTTGGAGTAATTTTTATGGGTTTTTGAAGGTTTTTCAATGTTTTTTCAAGGTTTTTCAAGGTAAAATGGCCCTTTGGGTAGGGAAACTGGTTTGAGGTGGAGCCAAAGGTGAGTCATGGGTTCTTGACCTTGACCAGGTGTCAATTCAAGTCCCAGGGAGAGAATATTACGGCTATAGTGCCAGGGAGGGGATATTTATGCATTGTGGGGTTTATACACCATGGTGTTTATAATAATAGGGATAAAGGGGTATAG
>APFE030089563.1:0-11691 GCA_000404065.3 Pinus taeda
ACTGCTATTTTTAGAAGTGCTATTTTTAGCAGTTCTATTTTTAGCACTTTCTAAATTTAGCATTTCTTGTTTCACACTTTTCAACAAACGTATATTGAAATCACACACTTTACAATTTAATAAAATCATTGAGGACACACTCGATAAGTAGAAAATGGATTTTAAGGTCATATTTATATATTTGAATAAATAAATTAACACTTCTCTATTTTTACTATTCAAATGTAGTCTAAAATTACGAGTCAAAGTAAATTTAAAACCGATCAAGTTTAATTTAAAAAGGTTATTATTAAAATTATCTAGTTTCACCACAAATTAATTAAATCATATTTAAAATTCCAATTTACCTATTTAGATATCTTTGAAAACATATAATTTAATTTATGATATTTATTGTACAAATAGATAATGAAATATTAACTATCAAACAGTTAAACATTCATTTAAGGATATTATAGTGCGGAACAAAACATATTTTTTTTAACAAAAACCTTTGAAAATTAAACCTTATTTCATAAACCAAATTCACCTTTTGATTTTTTTATTTATATGAAGCTCTTCTTTATCGAATATGCAATGGAATACTTACTACAACGTAAATATATTTAATGGGAGTATTTTATGCTAAAATTTTATTAAAACGTACGAAGGGCTTGAGGCCTACATTCCATATTTATTAAACATTATTGCATTAAAAGTACACCAAGTATTAAATATTTCATTTAACATAGGACACAACCTCACACTACTTGTAAATTGCTTCAGGTCTGGCTCGCCCAAGCTCCCTCTTTTCGCCACGGATCCGACAAGGAAAGTAAATATGATTAAGAAATATTTCAATGACATTCAATACATATATTAAAATTCTTATCTATAATACATGTATTATATTTAATTCATATATATTATATATTATATATGTATTATTTAAAATTTAAAAAATATATATGTATTTATTTATTAATTTTTTAGTTATATATATAATCTCAATTGAAATTCAATTTATACACTATACATATTATGAGATTTATAGCAAGTATATTTTCTAAGATTTTAAAAAGTTATTTGAATCTGTAACAAAATTAAAAGTTTGAGCTCATAATCAAAATTTTATAATTTTATTTGAAATTAAAAACATATATACATTTGAGATTTCTTTCATTTAAATTCAAAAAATTTATTTCTAATGACTTAGAAAAGAAATTGTGTTTCAATTTAGCATGAGACGAGCTTTGAGATTTCATGATAGATTTTGTAGAAATGCAGCGTTTTAAATCTTATTATATTTAATATTTTGATTTCTTCTTGTATTTTTGGAAAATAATTGCATGTTAAATACATATTTTATGACCACATGTTTTATATAGTGGGCAAATTTTACTCGATCTCACTTAAGGTAAAAATTGAATTTTATTAATAATGTATGTGAGATAAAGAGGAGAACATTATAACGGGTGAGTTATATATTAATTTCATTTATTATAATATTTTATATATTAGAGAGCTAATTATTATATATTACTCAAAATATTTTTATGTGAAGAATTCGAGTGGGGATTCGTTTAAATGATGAATATGTATTTTAGTTAGTAAACAATAATAATTATCAATCTAATTTTGTATGGAAGTTACGAGAAGTAAAAATGAAACGAACGTCTAGACATTTAAAAGAAGATGTAGAAGATTGTTAGAGGGACTTTTGGGTAGATTGAATGATGTTGGTGCATTGGAGATGAAGAGTTATGTTTTTTTAAACCATCATGTACTTGCTAAAGTGGTGTTGTTGATTGTGACTTAGGATTTTTATTTATTAATATCTATTTCTTTTTTTTCGTTCTCTACATTATTTTTATTTCAGGTTTTATTTATTGGTTCATTGTGCAAGTTATTGATATAACATGATTATTCAATAGTATTGCATGAGATGATGATTAAAATACAACAATACTCTGAAAATACATGTGATTAAGGGATTTATTTGCACATAAATTTAAATACTATAAAACTAGTCCTCCTATTTTATTTTTTTTCTTAATTTGTTTTTCATTTTTCATTTATTTATTTTACTCGTAATATGTGGTGATTAGAAATTCTTTGACATGATAGAATTGATTTTAATATCCCACACATTAAAGTCGGTTTAGTTTTTCATCCAATATTTACTATTTAGAAAAATTAAATCAAATAATTTAATTGTTTTCTTGCTAGACGAATAATCTTAGTGCCATATTATGTCAACTACAACATTTATATTAAATGCATTTCAACCAATATTTCCTAACTTTTTTCTTTTCATTTTATTTTACTTTTAATTTTTACTAACCCTTATATTTTGCAAGAAATGTGATATATTAATTTAAGCATCATTTAGGCATAATGATATTTTATTTTAAATAAGTTTTCACGTGTTATATATCGACCACATCTATTCCCTAAAAATAAATATTTTATTTAAAATACTCTTTACTCAATAATCTGGCCTATTTATTTGTTAATTAGAAAATCTATTTAATTTACATTATTTTAGAAAGACTATTCAATTTTTATTATCATGAGGGATTAACCCTTGTGGTAGAAGGTGAGGAGCAAATTGTCAAAGTTTCATTTTCCTTGTAACTAGATTAATTGGTTAAGTTTGTGACATGCTGGTGAAGAGGATCACCACGTCACATGCCTTAAACATTTTTAAGAATATATTTTCTTATTTTATTCATCTAGTGACTCCTATATTATATATATTATTATTTTTTCAATGGATTTCTCTTGGAGTTTTCTGTAATATAAATGATCTTCTAACATACCTAGTTTGTTTCATGTTTTTGTTTCTCCTAATATTGATGATTCTAAATAAGCAACTTTGAAGAAGAATCACGGTTATTTGACCACCTAGAGGAAGATGTATGTGATGATGTTTTCAATAGTTATTATGTCGATTCATTTTAGGTTCATGTTGATTACTTCAAACCTATTATGCATGATCAATGTGATAATGATTGTTGAATTATAGGTTTAAATTTGAAACAATATTACAATTATGATATTTTTCATATAAATAATCATGATAAATATGACTATGTAACTAACAATCAACCGTTTTATGATGATTATGGACATAAAAAAGTTATCTTACATCAAAATGCAAATGAACTAATTCTAAACTTTATTTTAACTAATTGGCATTTATTTATCTTACCATATATACATCATAACTTCAATAACTCCTTCTAAACTACACAACATCCCTTTTCTCATTATGATGAATATAAATCCCGAAAAGATATAAGTTGTCACATGAAATATCCTAGCACAATTTCAAATTTCTCTAATAATTAAACTATGAATATATTGCATATACATTAATGTTAGAAATGTTCTATTATTTAAATAATCACCAAATTATTATGATTTTGCAGAAGATTGGATGGAAGAAGTCTTTAAGAGCATCATTTTATCATTGTGTAGGCATAAGCTCCCTTTAAGGAACTAAAATGAGAAAAACACCTTATTCTTTCATACAATTACTAAACATATTACTATTTTCAAAACATAAATGTAAGCATCTTGTTGTTGATAAATTGTTGTATTGGTTACACTACTTGTTTGAATTATCTAAGAAATTTTGATTCTAAAAAAACATTGTATATAAATCATGTATATAAATAAACCTTTTGATGCTTCCTAGCTTGATAATGAATAAAGATTAACTATTTTACATCTTGAATAGTCATTATGTGATCAAAGTAGAATGGAATACCTATATGTGTCCTTAGTATGAACCATAATAATGAGATTTTTAGATACATATTTAAAGACTCTTTCTAAATATTGTTTGAGGGGTAACAATATTTAAAGGGAGTAGATATTAATTTGTTAGTAATGTCACCTTCATATTGAATATTCCTCACCACATTCCTCTTCCTTACTACTTACACATAAAAACTAAGGGACTATACTAATTTATAAGGTTTATACCTATAATTGTAAGCTTGAGCTTTCATAAAATTCAATTGAAACTTTGGTGAAATTATTTAGTCACATCATTACCATACATGAGACAGTCCCTTATCACTATACTGCCCTAGCGATAACGACATATTTTTTCTTTGGTGGGGCATGCTGGTATCTTTGCCTGGGATATTGACACTTCTTAGCACTGGAGCAAGGTTAGTGGCATTAGATTTAAATCTAATTCGTAACCATCCCACTCCTCTTGAGGTAACTTCTAATGGGGCATGCTGACATCTCCACCAGGGCTATGAATGATTGCTCGTAATGGGCAAGGTCAGTGGTATTCGACTAAGTCCAGTGTGTAATCCTCCCATCTTCTAAATGTTATATTTGCTAAATAAATTGAAAGAAGGGCCTCTAACGGAAAGGTCAAACAAGAATCCAGAAATCTCTTAATATTATGATTCTGGATGACTCCGTCGGGGCTATGAACACTAGTATCCATGTGACAACCAATTCTGGAAACTCATGTTACAGGTAAAAAAGGGAACTAAAATCCCTCATGCCTTTGTTCACTTTAAATAAACTAAAAAAAATCACTCTTGTGTATCATAATTAGCTTGATGGCTTATGTAATTTCTTAACCATTAGATGCAAGTATGTATGACTTTTTATGGTTTTGGATGTTCTTCTGAAGTGGTACATTTATCATCTTTGAGATCATGTACCTTAAAGATTATCATAGGTACCTTGATATGCTTAATATACAAAAAAAGTGTATTATGTATGTAAATAATCACTGAAATTGTTAATCTATACATTTTGGCATGTCACATTTATTCTTGTTTTGTTCTTGCTATCGATTGAATTAGCCTTTAAGACTTGAAATATTTCATTCTATTGCTTAGAAAATTATTTGAAATCTATATCGAAATATAAAATTCTCAAACTTATAATTAAATTTTTATTTTAAATTTGAAATTGAAATACTATATACCTTTCAAATTCCATTCATTTAAACTCAAAAATTTTATTTCTAATGGTTAGGTAACCAAATTGTGCAGGTTTCAATTTAGCATGGGAGGAAAATTGAAATTTCATGAGATTTTTTGTATAAATGCAAGCATTTAAAACAGAAAAACATGTTACATTTAATATTTTGAGTTTATTTCGAGTTATGGAAAATACGTTCACGTTAAATACATATTTTATGACCTAATGTTTCATATAGTAGAAATTTTTTACTAGGTCTCAACTAAGGTTAAATAATGAATTTCATTAATAATTCATGTGAGATAATGAGGATGATGCAGGAGCATCCAGCTCACCGTAATTGGGCAAAATCTCAACCAGGTTCGAAGGCTATTGATCGATTGGACTATTTAATTTTTTACTGTGATACTTTTTCTTTTAACTTGTTTTACAAAGTCAGTGAATTCAGACATTTCTTTTTACTTCAATTAGAATTACTGTAGCTTAGTTATTAGTTAAGAAATGGTCCGTTAAATTAGGGAAACAAGGACCAACTGTTCCTCCAAGTCTTGAAATGTCAAGCAAATATAGTTATTAACGACAACAGTATTTTTGTAACCATATTCTATGACAGTTTGATTAACTCGAAAAATCAACTGAAAATAGAGATATATAAACAAATCAAATGTAACAGAGAGGGGTTTAGTGGAATGAAAGGAGAAGAGAAATAAAGACAGTCAGAAGCATTCAAAGAAGCTATTTGTCCATCTATATCATCTTTCCTATTGTTTGCCTAAATGAAACTTTTCTTTACAGCCTCATAAAAATGCCATAAAATTAATGTATATCAATATACTGTTGTATGTATTCTAATACGAATCACAGTCAACCATTAAACAGTTGGATGAAGTCTCGGTAACTTACAGTCGCATATGAAATACAAACACACATTTATTTGATATCTATTTTGCACACAGTCAAACAAGAATCCAGGCATATAATCTCCGGAAGTCCAAGAGGAAGAATTTGCGTACAGGAGTCAACCATTTCCAGTCTTTGAAATCATAAGAGCAACCACAAAACAGAGGTGGAACACAATTACAAACAAAGGTAACATCGTTGTATATTTCCTTTCACAAATTTAGTTTTAGAAAATCGAAGGACCATAGATAAAATTGACTATTGTAAAGCCAGAACAACTTCATGAAAAGAAAAGTCCATTAATATACATAGAATCAAATACGACGCATAGTCGGAAAACCTCACAAGCCAGAAAACCCTGGGCTAGGGTTTGACAGAAACTGAACAACGGCAACTTCCATCTCTTTTTAAACTTAACACTGGAGTGACCGAAAGGAATACAACCAAACTAAAATCCATAGAGTGACCAAAAGACCTGAGCAAGTCTACAGTAACCGTGTTATCAAGCAAACTACAACCAGACATTTAAGATTCGGGCCTACCCAAGAACAAGCGAACTGTACAAGTTAAGGACTGGAGGATACGAACGTCCAGGTTGCCGACAGCGACCTGCAACCATCAAACCATTTGTATTACGAATAAAGCAAAGAGGAGAATTACAAGTAAATGTGAAAATGCATGCGGAAAATTAACAGAACAATGAATTACCTAGGAGAACGAAGCTGAAAACAACCGTGGTGACATTCTGAAGGAATTGACCGACTGTAGACTAGAGGAGCCAAAGTGGGTGAGTTCCAGTAGCAGAAGTTGAGCAAAATTGAAACAAGGACAGGAGGTATTACCTGTTCCGAACGAAGAACGAACGCCCGAGAGGTCCTGTGCTCAAGACAAATACTAGTGCCACATTGTGAGAGTCCAGAACAACAGCAAGTGAAAAAGATTTAACCAGATTCGAACCAGAAATAACAAGGGTCCAAGAGTTACAATAAAATCACAGTAATTTCCAGAATCGACTATAAAGCCTCGACCAAAACCACGAAGACGCATACAGACCAGCAAGATATTGCAACTAGCAACAAACATTGAAAAATACCTTACAGAATATAGGCATGCATCGGAGGAAAGAACTGTAAAACTTACCAAGGTTGAACCATGGACCAGAGCCAAACAACCACTAAACTCAAACACCATTTCCATTACAGTTGCAAGCAGGTCGAATAGAGGAGGGACTGAGGTTTATCCCGCACAGAGAGTTGAACATACCAAGTGGAGCAGAGTAGACAGCATTCCACAAAAGAAACCAAGAAACGCTTGACCAGGAACCCTCAGCGCGAAGGAAGCGGAGGAATAATCTAGAATTGCCATAAGGAACAAGGGTTAAGGCACAAAGAGCGAGTGGGAGAAGTTTCGAGGCGGAGTACAGAGCATTCATTGCGAGCATTAACTCTAGCCACCAACCTAACATAGAATCCCACGGATAATTACAGTTCAAGATTTTTATTGCCACGTATGCCCCTTTTCCAGCGTGTAAAGTGTGGACCTTTGGGTTGGGTTACACCATAGTGGTATCAGAGCATTGAGTTAAAGAGATTTAAAAAAAAATGGACGTAGGTAGACGAGGACGAGGCCGAGGTGCTCGTAGAATGGCAAATGAGGCATTACGAGAAGAACTCAAAATTCTTACTGCTCATTTGGAAGCAGTAGAGGGATGCAGGCGAAGAGATCCAAAAATGGGCGATGTGAGTGAAGAAGAAGTAGAAGTGGCAGCTGATGGACCTGAAGGTGAATCAGTAGAAGTGAAATTACCAAAGTTTGTCTTATTATCAAACAGTAGACCAAAACCAGAACTCTCGACGTACGATGGTAGTTTGTCTATTGATGTTGTGTTGGATTGGATTAGTGAGATGGACAAGTATTTTGAATGTGAGGAAGTTAGTGAAGATTGTAGAGTCAAATTTGCAGCAACAAAGCTGAAAGGACACGCAACTCTGTGGTGGGATAGTGTCCAGAATGAGAGGAAGAGGTTGAACAAAACACCGATTAAAACTTGGACAAGGATGGTAGCCAAATTGAAGGGAAGATTTCTACCAAGGGATTATCAAATCGCGTTACATAGACAGGTACAAAATTTGAGGCAGAGGGGAGTGACTGTGAAGGAGTCATAGAGGAGTTCTACCGAGTGAATTTGCAAGCCAGATATACAGAAGATACGGCAAAAAGAACAACCCGATATGTTAATGGACTCAGAATGGATATTTTGGATGAAATAAGTATTTTGTCTCCAAATAATACTGAGGAGGCATACCAGAGCGCAATTAAAGCAGAGGAGAAAATGAACCGAAGACAGAATGCCCGGAGAGGATGAGGGTCTGCCAGAGGGAGAGGCAAGTCCTATGGCAGGGGCCGGACTACCAGCAACAGTGAGGAAGCCAGCAGTTCGAGGACTTCGGGAACAATAGAAAAAGGAGACGGAGTGAGAGGTGGCAGATCGTTCCAACGCGGCAGAGGAAATGGCCAAGGAAGGGGAACTGGTTATCAATGCTATAGATGCCACAAGTGGGGGCACCGTTCGTTTGAATGCCCAGAAACAGATTCAGCTGGACAGCGAGGTGCGTATGTGGCGCAATCGGAGGAAACAACAACACCCCCTCTAGAGGCAGAGAATGCCCCAGAAACAGGAGAAGCTTTAGTGCTACATAAGGTACTATTGAAACCAGTTGATGAGAGTGTCGAACAGATGCAACGGAAAGCTCTGTTCAGGATAATCTACAGATCACAGGGTAAGTGTTGTAATATGATAATCGATAGTGGAAGTACGGACGATTTTGTATCCACAGAAATGGTGGATAAGCTGGGGTTGAAGCGTTTAAAGCATCCCAGTCCATATAGAGTTTCATGGTTACAAAAGGGGCACCAATTACTGGTGGACGAGCAAAGTGAGGTTGAATTTCAAATAGGTAGATATAAGGATAAAATTATTTGTGACATCATGCCGATGGACGTATGTCACATATCATTGGGCAGGCCTTGGCAATATGATAGGAAGGTGACACATGATGGAGCGATGAACTATTATAAATTCGAGAAAGACGGGGTCAGGCATACCCTTGTGCCTATCAAAGAAGAGAAGGAAACAGTTGAAACAAAGGAAACCAAAGCATTGCTAGTGAACGGAAAGCATTTTTTAAAATAGGTTGAGAACAGAGAAATAGGTTATGCTGTAGTCAAAATAACAAGGACAATTCTCTTGCATACAGAAATAACAGATTTACCCATGGAAATACAGCGAATGTTGGAAGAATTTACAGATATAGTAGTGGATGACTTGCCCAACAAGTTACCCCCCAAGCGGAGTATCAGTCACCATATTGACTTTATACCCGGAGCCAGCTTACCAAAGAAAGCAGCCTATTGAATGAGCCGCAAGGATAATGAGGAAATCAGAAAACAGGTGCAAGAACTATTTGACAAGGGTTTAAGAAGGGAAATCTTGAGCCCATGTGCTGTGCCAACAGTCCTCGCCCCCAAGAAGGGAGGAGAGTGGCAGATGTGCACTGATTCAAGGTCCATCAATAAAATCACCATCCGGTACAGATTTTCGTTACTGCGTATGGATGATATGATGGATTGTTTAAGTGGGGCAGCTTACTTCTCCAAAATAGACTTGAAAAGCGGATATCATCAGATTCAGATACGGGAAGGAGACGAGTGGAAAACGACTTTTAAAACAAATGAGGGATTATATGGATGGCTGGTCATGCCATTCGGGTTGAGCAATGCACCCAGCACATTCATGAGACTCATGAATGAGATGTTGAAGGAATATATTGGGAAATTTGTGATAGTTTATTTGGATGACATTCTTATCTTCAGCAAGACAAAAGAGGAACACTTCTGGCATGTGTGCAAAGTGTTAGAAAAGCTACAGCAGAACAGGCTACTAATAAATTTGAAGAAATGTACCTTCTTGCAGAGGGAATTAATTTATTTGGGATTTGTGATAGCAGAAAACGAACTAAAGATGGATCCGAAAAAGGTAACAACAATAATAAATTGGTCGTCACCAAAAAATTTGTTTGAGGTACGTAGTTTCCACGGATTGGCAAGTTTCTATAGAAAGTTTATTAAGAATTTGAGCGGGATTTGTGCTCCTATGTTAGAAACCATCAAAAAGGATAGCCAACCTTTTCAATGGACAGAAGCAACAGAAAAAAGTTTTCAACTGTTGAAAAAAAACATTATGGAAAGACTGATTCTCAGGCTACCAGATTTTCAAAAATTATTTCAGGTACGTTGTGATGCTAGCGGAACAGCGATCGGGGCTGTACTCAGTCAGGAGGACAGGCCTGTGGCATTTTTCAGCGAAAAACTGACTGAGAGTAGGCAGAAGTATGCCTCATATGACAAAGAATTTTATGCAGTGGTACAGGCTTTAAGACACTGGAGGCATTATTTATTAGGGAACGAATTCGTGCTATTTTCAGATAATTTTGCATTGAAATATGTAATGCAGCAACACAAATTCAATCATAAACATGCCAAATGGGTGGAGTACTTACAGAGTTTTAATTTTGTGCTGAAACATATTAGTGGACAAGAAAACAAGGTGGCCGACGCATTAAGCAGGAAGGCTCTACTTTTGCAAGAGAGTGCTGTACAGGTTTTGGGTTTTGAACATTTACGAGATCTTTACAAAACAGATGCAGATTTCAGAGAAGCCTATGAGGCGTGCCAGAACCCTTTGATAAGGGGTAATAGTCCTTGGTTAGATTACAATATATAGGAAAAGTTGCTATTCAAAGGAGGACAACTGTGTATCCCCAACTATTCCATGAGGGAGAATATTATTCGCGAAAAACACAGTGGGGGTTTGGCTGGACACTTCGGTATAGATGAGACCCTAGAGCAACTTATTCATTTCTATTTTTGGCCAAGAATGCGACGAGACTTACAACATTTTGTGACTAAGTGTAAGGTATGTCAATTAGCGAAGGGACACAGCCAAAACACAGGACTATATATGCCATTACCTGTTCCAGGCAGACCACGGGATTCTGTTAGTCTAGATTTTGTTTTAGGACTGCTAAAAACATAGAAAGGATATGATTCAGTGATGGTAGTGGTGGATCGTTTCTCAAAAATGGCACTTTTCATACCTTGCCGGAAAACTAGTGACGCCGCTCACGTGGCCCACTTGTTTTTTAATGAGATTGTTAGGTTACACGGGTTACCAACAACCATCCTATCGGACAGAGACGTTAAGTTCACGGGAAATTTTTGGCGTACCTTATGGAAAAAAATGAACACCAAATGGAGCTACAGTTCTGCTTATCACCCACAAACCGATGGGCAGACAGAGGTTGTGAACAGGAGTTTGGGAAACCTGTTACGCAGCTTAGTCGGGGAAAATTCATGGATGTGAGACCGAGTGCTAGCACAAGCAGAGTTTGCGTACATGGATTCGCCAAATTGTAGCACAGGTCTCAGTCCCTTTCAGATCCTATATGGCATGCACCCTCGTGGAGTGCATGAACTTCGGGATCTTGGTTTACAGGAATGACGGAGTGCGGATGGGGAAGATTTTGCTAACGCAATGAGGGATTTACACGAATAGGTGAAGGAAAAATTACAGGAGAGCAGCTCAAAATATAAAAAACATGCAGATCTAAAGAGAAGAGAAGTTCATTTTGAGGTGGGGGACGAAGTCCTGGTACACTTTCGTAAGGAACGTTTCCCTAAGGGTACATACAATAAACTAAAGTACCAAATGATAGGACCTTGTAAGATCTTGCGAAAATTTTCGGCAAATGCCTACGAAATACAATTGCCACCTAGAATAGGCATTTCACC
>APFE030089574.1:2181-16817 GCA_000404065.3 Pinus taeda
AGCCAAAGGCAGTAAGCAATTGTTTTATATAAGTCCAACTTAGTTTGTCGAAAGCTTAGAAAGATCAATTTTTAGAAGCATACATGCCTGTTTGTTGCTCTTCAAGGAGTGAATAATTTTGATGAGTAAATATGATGCCATCCAAGATTTGACGTCCTTCAACATAGCCAGATTGTTCCGGTGAAATAAGAAGGGGGAGAAGCGGCTTGAGGCGATTGGCAATTACTTTCGAGATGATTTTGTATATGACATTGCACAGAGCGATGGCCCTAAACTTCTCCGGTGTACTCGGCTGATCTTCTTTGGGAATGAGAGCTATGAATGTTGCATTGAGAGAAGGAAGTAACCAATGCATCACTCGTGATTCTTCTACCACATTCCATACTTCCTCTTTGATTAAATCCCAAATTTGATGGTAGAAATTAGAGGCGAAGCCATCAGGTCTTGGAGCCTTCCCATATTTCAGTTGATCTAAAGTTGATTCTACTTCCGTCATAGTTATCGGTCGCAACAAGAGTTGATTATGCTCTTCTGTTATAATTCTAGGAATATGCTAGAGTATTTCGCTTATTGCAGGCTGTCTATCTGTAGGTGGCTCTTGATGTACTATTTTGAAGTGATTAGTGAGCTCTCTCTCAATATCTTCCTATTTCTCCATTCTCTCTCTCAGTGGATTTTGAATATGCGAAATGGTATTACTAATTCTTCTTTGGATAGTTGTGTGGTGAAAGAATTTGGTGTTTCTTTCCCATTCTTTTAGCCATCTGATTCTTGACTTTTGTTTCTAGAGCATTTCCTCTTGTTTTCTTGTTTCTTTTAGTTGCGTGAGAAGAGCTTTTTCTTGACTTGCTAAAGTCTCGGTTCTATCTCCTATAATGATCTTTGGTTGTAGCTCTATCATACTTTGCTCGAGCACTTTTCGACCTTGAAAGATATTACCGAATGTGGTGTGATTCCATTGCTTGATTTGCCTTTTGATATGCTTCAACCTTTGCTGGAATTTATACATAGTTGAGCCGGTAGAGGGAATAAAGCTATCTCAAGCTGATTTGACTATATTTTTGAAATCAAGGTGAGTGAGCCAAAAGGTTGCAAATCTAAATGGTTTCCTGTTTGAGTTTCCAGGGCCCGTCCATTGCAGGGAAATGGGCCAGTGATCTGAGCCTGTAATGGGGAGTATTGAGGTAGTAATATCACCTCCTAGATGTACTATGTTATCTAAGATGAGGAATCTATCCAACCTGAATGTGATTTGTTGAGAACCCGACCTTTTATTATTCCATGTGAAAAGACCTTTATCAAATGGTAAATCAATTAGCCAATTATTTTGAATGTATTCTTTGAAGTTGTTGCTTTCACTTTCTAGCTTCCTTCTACCTCCTTGTTTTTCTTCCAGCCGAGTGATCATATTGAAGTCTCCGCCTGTAATCGAGAGTGGATGTGTTGTTGTGGAATTGAGAGTTTCCAATGATTTTAGCAGGGTATTCTTTTGTACAGTGAGGGAAGTATACATTTGTCAAGTGACCATGTATATTGGTTCCAATGGTGTGAAAAGTGGCTTGGATAAAATGATGAGATTCATGGAAGTCTGTAAGGGAGATGTGCTATGTTTTCCAGGCTATAGCAAGCCCCCCTGAAGCTCCCGTTACATCTACCGTGACAGTTTGGCATCTCATCCAGGCTTTGGATAAAATGGAAGCTAATGTGCTAGTATTAAATTTTGTTTCCTGCATGAAGAAAATATGTGGTTTTTCATGTTGCATCATGTTCTTTATCATCCTGTATTTCCTGGGACTATTAAGTCCTTTAACGTTCCATGAGATGAGCTTCATGGTTGACCAGTAGGTAAGGATCTGTAGTATTTAGTCAAACTGGAGCCTCTACCAGACTCCACTAGCATTTCCCCAATGAGGATGGTGCATTGTAAATCTGTCTTTCTGCCTCTTTTCTTCCCATCTTTGGTGATGTGTTCCCCATCCCAGCTGCTTCCTTGTTATATGCCCAGTGTGCTGTGTTGGCGCACTCTTGAGAGTACTGCTTCCAAATTTTCAAGTTTCCTGTCCAGTGCTTTGTCGAACTCTTTCTTTTGGCAGCTTGTTCTAGACTAAAAATGTCTAGGTCTCCTAGATCAAAGCTTTCAAGTTCCTCTTCCATGTGACTTTGTTGACAGCTCTCCTCCATGTAGTGGGTTGTGTTGAGTGGGTTTGTCAGCAAGTTTTCAATGTCCATTCCTTTTGCGGACCATAGGGCTTTGTTGTGATCTTGAAGGGGGATAGGTTGTGAGGTTGTTGGTTGCGGATTTGAATTATTCACTAATGATGGTTGACTAGCATCATTAGGAGTAGGTACAACAAAAGGTTTGGTGGATGGTGCAGAGGTTGTCTTAGCTATATTGGAAGGATCTGACTCTGGCATATCTAGGTTTGACAGAAGGTCAAAACTGCTACTGGAGGATGGTCTTACATTTTTTGGTGTTGTAGGGGCTTTTTTGTTATATTTATTTCTATTAGCAACTTTGGTAAACCCTTCCGCATCAGATTTTCCTCCATGGTTTGTAAATTTAGGAGGGGCATTTAGAGGACAATCATGGAATAAATGTCCATGGGCGTGGCATTTCCTTCATCTAAAGGGTACATGTTCATAATCTATGGGTTGAATCCATTCAAAGTCATCATGAAGGAGACTTAACAAATTCGTAAGTGCCTTGCCGAGTTTCATATAAACATATATGGGAGCATATGAGGCGTAACGGCGAGCTTTTTTTCCTCTACAATCGTTATGAATTCTCCTACCCCGTTGCCAATAGCTTTGAGTGATTCTTCATCCCAGTATTCCAGAGGTAAGGAATACATGTGAATCCATACTGGTGCCTGGCTAAAGTCTTTGTCTGGATTGAATCTTTCTATCCAATCTCGTAGATATAGACCCACAACATTGAAGAAATAGGGTCCTCCATCTAGAACACGATTTCTGTCTTCAATGCAGTTGAAGACGACTGTGAAAAAACCTTTGGGGCCTAGCTATAGGGTTACATGTCCCTTGGTGTCATGCCCCCAAGCCTACGGTAGTCTTTCAACCGAGCTCTCGGTGTGCGGCACCACCGAACACTTTCTTTTCACCAATACTTATGTTCGTGGACTACGCCTATCCACTTATCCTACTTAGTTTGTATTTCTCAACCAAGTATTATTAATGTTTCCTTTATACCAATGAACACCCATACACATTCATTAACAACAACAATTATACATGAAGAACACAATTGCACAGTATAAATGGAGGGGCAACTCCATGAACAATGAGTCTGCCCGATAATATATTATACAGTCTTTTACAACAGTTACAAAGCTTTACAAGTATACTTGGAAACCCCAAGTTTCATACTTAGCCAAATTTACAATCTTCGGAAAAACTCGGTTGCCTAGCTCGTCGGCACCTCCGCACGGTCGCTGCACGACTCACCAACCCTTCGTTCACCTTGTCGCACAATCGTGTTGTTTGCCCAACTTGGGCGCACCTCCAAGTCGCCACACATGGGCACCTCCACCCGAGACACACATCCATTCACAATCTCAACACTTCACCAAAAGTCACACCATGCACACTTGCACGACGGGCAGGTGCTCACCTGAGTCACCCAAGAACCCGTGCCAAGTCGTCGCACAAACTGGGCGCTCACCAACGTTTCGTCGTCGGGCACTCCTACACATCACCCGAGCACCACAAACATCCTGCACGCCTTTCTCCAACCGGCAGGCAACCCTGCCCGCGCCCTTCACCCAAACCAAGAGATAGCACTAACTCCGTGTGGCCTTGCCCAAGAACGGGCGCATCTCCAACTGTGCCTTTATCCCTTTGCTGCGCCTACACCTTGTATCTGTGCACTCCCTTTACATGAGCGAAGATGCTTCTTTGTATTTGAGCGATGAGCGGTGGTGCAAATGCCTCCAACACGCCATCATTATATACGAGTCGTAAGGCAAGGTCATGGCTGCCCAGCCGACCTGCCTACACCCTCAACCATCAACGCAATTGCATCTAATTTCAAGTCGGCCGCTCATCAAATGTTGGTCGGCCCGTGGGTTGAGCCACCCACTCCCCATGCCATATAAACTCCAGCTCACCCTCCTCTTATGCGCATAACACTCCATCGCATATCCAAGTTGAGCTCGCACCTATGACGGAACGCTATTAGTTCAACTCCAACCGCACGCACACTATTCCACCTGCCGCCCTCCACCTGTCGTGGTGGCACTTCACCTGGTGGGCGAGTCAAGGGCTATAGGTCCTTACATCCTCCTCCACCTGAAGTCATTGTTGTCCTCGACAACATACCATCCTGGTAGCCATCCACCAAGATCAACATCAATGTCTGTCTCATCCTCGGTTCATGATGTCAACTCCTCCACATACTGCAAACATCTCTGCAACATATGTAGAACTCCCATCTCCACCATGTGTCATCCTCATCCTGTGAACTGTCATCCTTCCTACCTACCTGATTCCAACATCTCTCTAGTACACTTCTAGCCCTCATGACTTGAACAAGTCGGGTGATCAGTCCAACTGTCATGCTAAAATCATAAGAATGTCCATCCTTATGCCTTCACCAGTCTATCTCGGATTCTGTCACATCTCAGACTCACCAAGAATCTCACCCATGCTCAAGTCCATGGAAACTCCATCCCATCTACAACATGTCATGATGCTTGATGCCAAGCCATCCTTGCACCATCTGTCATACTTGCTCAATCCATTTTAAGGACTCATTTCCATGAGCAACTAATAATGAGCCCCATCTTCTATGTCATCTAAGAATATGTGGAGGGAGTAGAGCCTGAAGGCTCACCCTCACTAATCAACTCAATCCATTTGTCAGGATCTTCTATCTCCATCCTTTGTAGATAAGTGACTCGATCCTCCTGCCGGACATTCAGCCTCACATATGCCTCATCATCATCATCATCATCCTCGACCACTTCTAGCCTTCTTGACACATCCAAGATACTCTCAGAAAGAGTCCTGATGACCAATGACTGCTCGGTAAGCTTTGCCTCAACCATAGACAACCGCTTACTGATGTCTTCCATCCACTTCTCATCCTCCATTTGCATCACTGCCAACTTACAATCAGGCTTTGTCACTCCAATGGTTGGTACACCAATGGGTACATCCTCCCTTCCATTGTAAATGTACAACTTCTTCAAATGTGGAACAATCATAGCATCAAATTGTTTCAAGAATTCCATTCCCAGCACAGCTTCATAGTCGTCTATCCGCACTATAATGAAGTCGACCTTCCTTGTCCATTCAATAAGTGTTGTGTACACCTTTTCAGCTACACCAAGAACATCATCAGGAGGAGAATTGACTGTGTTCATCCGTGCCTTCATCAGTACAAATTTCAGCCCAATCCTTCTCGCAGTATCTTCTCCCATGAAGTTGTGAGAGGCCCCACTATCCACCATAGTGAGTATATCAGCATCTCCAACCTTCATCCGAACATACTCCAACTTGTTCCCCTCAGGATCCCTCCGAGAGATCACCTCTGTAGCAGCAGCAGCACCAAGTATCTGCATCATTCCCACAAAAGCTTCTTCATTCTTCGCACTAGATTCTGCAATCACAACCACTTTCGGTCTAGAAGGGCAATTCTTCACCGTATGTGGTTCAGCACATATCCAACACTTCAATGCTTTCTTCGTCTTCGACTTGTCATCCGATTTCAAAGCATCCTCTTTCTTCTTATCTTTCGGCTTTTTGGAATTCTTCTTCCTATCATCAGAACTCTCATCATAATGCTCCACCAACCTGTCTACAGCAGCAAAAGCTTCTTTAAGTGTTCTAATCCTCTGCCTCTTCACTTCATTGCGTGCCCAAGGCTTCAATCCAATAATGAAATTGAACACCTTGTCCCTCTCCTCCATGTCAGGAAGTTCCATAACCACACTTGCAAACTCCCGCTGATATGTCTGAAGGTTCCCTATCTGCTTAATGAACTTTATCTTCATCCTTGCTTCCCACGTTTCATCCTGAGGACTGAAATGGGTCTGCAAAGCTTTCTTCATCTCATCCCACGAAGTAATGTGACCAGCACTGCCATTGGCAATATGATCCATCCGTCTTCACCACCACATCTTATCATCCTTTGTCAAGAACTGAGCAGCTACCTTGACCTTCGTCTCCTCATCAGATAGACCCAATCATTCCAAGTATTGCTCCATGTCCCATAGAAATTTTCCAAGAGTCTTTGCACTCTTTGTACCATCATAAGATTCTGGTTCCTTGACTTTCACATGAGCACTCCTCCACTTGAGTTATGCCTCACGACCTTCTTCAACACCACGATGTCATCTCTGGCTTCGTCAAGAGTTTTCCGCAAGTCCACGATCTCTGCAAGACCTCGGTGTCTTGCCTCTTCAATCTCCTTGACCCTTACTTCAAGTTGTGTACACATAAGATTAGTGTACTCGTGTTGAGTCTGGAGTTCCTCGAGCTCTTCCATCATCTTCGAATTGGCCTCTTGATCTCTCTCAATCAATTCCATCTTCTTAGTCCAAAAGGCTTCCATGTCCTCCATATTCTCCAACACCTTTTTAATGAATTCAATAGTAGTATCCTTCGCACCATGACTAGACCCAGCCTGAGATTCAACTGTCATTGCTAATAGCTTCCTTCTTCTTTGCAATCTAGTTTCGACCATCCAACAACTTCACCAAGATGCCTGCAACCTGAACCAGCCCTTGTTCCACTTGTGTGAAACAACTTCCTTCACTTGCAAGTACCTGCTTCATTGTCTTCAATTCCAAGTGTTCCCACACCTACACTTCGTCATGAGCAACCCTGCTCTACACCAGCTCCAACCGAGCTCTGATACCAACTACACTTCAGTGTAGTTGTGTAGCAGCTTCAACCTTCAATGCCTGAATCAACTGCTCTGATATCACCTATCACGCCCCCAAGCCTATGGTAGTCTTTCAACTGAGCTCTCAGTGTGCGACACCACCAAACACTTTCTTTTCACCAATACTTATGTTCATGGACTATGCCTATCCACTTATCCTACCTAGTTTGTGTTTCTCAACCAAGCATTATTAATGTTTCCTTTATACCGATGAAGACCCATACACATTCATTAACAACAACAATTATACATGAAGAACACAATTGCACAGTATAAAGGGAGGGGCAACTCCCTGAACAATGAGTCTACTTGACAATATATTATAAAATCTTTTACAACAGTTACAAAGCTTTACAAGTATACTTGGAAACCCCAAGTTTCGTACTTAGCCAAATTTACAATCTTCGGCAAAACTCGGTTGCCTAGCTCGTCGGCACCTCCGCACGGTCACCGCATGACTCACCAACCCTTCGTTCACCTTGTCGCACGATCGTGTTGTTTTCCCAAGTTGGGTGCGCCTCCAAGTCGCCACACACGGGCGCCTCCACCCGAGACACACCTTCGTTCACAATCTCAACACTTCACCAAAAGTCACACCATGCACACTTGCACGATGGGCGGGCGCTCACCCGAGTCACCCAAGAACCTGTGCCAAGTCGTCGCACAAACCGAGTGCTCACCAACGTTTCACCGTCGGGCACTCCTACACATCACCCGGGCGCCACACACACCGTGCATGCCTTTCTCCAACTCGCGGGTGACCCTACCCGTGCCCTTCACCCAAACCAAAAGATAGCACTAACTTCGTGCAACCTTGCCCAAGAATGGGCGCATCTCCAACTGTGCCTTTCTCGCTTTGTTGTGCCCACACCTTGTATCTGCACACTCCCTTTACATGAGCGAAGATGCTTCTTTGTATTTGAGCGATGAGCGATGGTGCAAATGCCTCCAACGCGCCATCAATATATACAAGTCGTAAGGCAAGGTCATGGCTGCCTAGCTGACCTGCCTACGCCCTCAATCATCAACACAATTGCATCTAATTTCAAGTCGGCCGCTCATCAAATGTTGGTCGGCCCGTGGGTTGAGCCACCCGCTCCCCACACCATATAAACTCCAGCTCACCCTCCTCTTATGCACATAACACTCCATCGCATATCCAAGTCGAGCTTGCACCTATGTCGTAATGCTGTTCGTTCAACTCCAACCGCGCGCGCACTGTTCCACCCACACGCCCTCCACCGGTCGTGGTCGCAGTTCACCTGGTGGGCGAGTCAAGGACTGCAGGTCCTTACACTTGGGCTTCCAGTTTGAGGTTATCCATCCTTGCAGAGCGTTTTCAGTAGGCCAGTAGCCTATAAATTTATCTATCAATGCATGGTCTTTCATGTATTGTATTTGTGCATTGATTCTATGACTCGGTAAATCAATCTTGGGTCGTTCCACTATAATGGGCTTTCAAGTGGAAGACAACACCTTCTTTGGTTCTTCAGGTGTTGTAGGGTTGTTTTATTTTTCGTTGTTCAGATCTGCCGTTTTGTTCTTCTCCTGTTGCGGCGTAGGCTGTACTGATGGTTGTTCTGCTCTTCTAGTTGAGGGTTGTTCATGTTTTCCCCATGAGGCTGATTTCCATTTTTGTGGCCTGTGGGGGGAGGCCCTATGGCCTCCCCCATCAAGATGTTCATTGGTTGTTTCTACTAGTTCAGCCAGACCCGCGTTGGCAGCAATACTGCTTGATTCTCAGAGTCTTCTTTCTTTGTCTTTGTGTTGTGTAAGGGTCTGTCAGAAACCCTAGTCCACCATTTTCCTCTACTTACAAGCTCTGGCACTATTTCATAAGTTGATCACTATCAAGTTATAAACCCAAGGGTTAATACTAAAACCCCATGGTATTAAAAATGCAAAGGACTAATATTATTAAACCCAAAGGTTAATACTAAAACCCTATGGTATTATAACGCAAAGGACTAATATTATTAAAACCCAAGGGACTAATATTATATATCCAAGGCATATGAATGTTTGGATAGTCATGGAGCCTAACAACTTAATATTATAAACCTATGAATAATATTATACCCTAGGAATATGAATCCTTAGATTGATATACCGAAGGGATTAATGTTAAAAACCCAACGGGTTAATACTAAAAACCCAAGGGAATATAAGCCCTCACGTTTTAGTATTAATCCCATGGGTTGATTATCCGTTAGGTTAATATTATCCCATTGGGTTTGCAATCTCAATCCCCAGGTTTTATTAATCTAAGGGTTCATATTCATAGTGTTTATATTTATATTTACATAATTTAAATTTAATATAATAATAATAATTTATTATTAAATAATAATTATTATAAAAAATTAATTATTATATAGAAATAATTAATTAAGTATAATGATAATAATATAAATTTTTTTTTTAAATAGTTTTTTTTGTATTATTATTTCTATTCTTACATATTTATGAAGCCTTCCACTGTATCAATCACATTAATATTTTAATGCGGTTGTGCTACTTAATATTTTTTTATTGATAGTAGTATTAACGATGGTATTATGTTTTTACTTAAAGCTTCTTGTTTTAGATGGATGTTACATAAGTTTTTAAATATTTTTTAAAATCCGATAATCATGATATTATGTTAAGGTTTTTATGCATGAATGCTACATAAATTTTTTAAAGATTTTTATAGTTCCAATAAGTTTTTTTTTGTATTATTATTTCTAATGTTACATATTTATGAAGCCTTTTGCTATATCAACCACAATAATATTTTTAATGTGGTTGTGCTAGTTAGTGTTAACCATGATATTATGTTTTTACTTGAAGCTTCTTTTATAGATAGATGTTACATAAGGTTTTTTAATATTTTTATAGTTCCGATAATCATGATATTATGCTAATTTTCTTTTGGATGAATGTTACATAATTTTTTTTATAGTTCCAATAAATCAATATGTAGTTGAGATATATATGATATTTTTTATTTGTACTAGTATTAACCATGATATTATGCTTTTACTTAAGGGTAGAATTTTCTTTTTTGGGATGGATGTTACATAATTTTTCTTAATATTTTTATAGTTTCCATAATGTAATATCTCGATGAATTATATACATATGTATTTTTTTTAAACCATATAGGAGTAATATGTCAAATCAATAAACAATATTTTTTTTGGCTTGATTCACAAGGATATAAATTTTGAATCTCGTTATTTACGTCATACTTCATATGATGGTGATTACCAATTCAGCTACACTCCATAGACTAAATAAAAAAAAAAAAAAGTATTATAAATAATTTGAAATTAATATTTAATATTAATGTAGAATGATTTATTGCACACTATTTTTCATCTTACATCTCTTTAATATACAGCTTGAGTGGGCCTAATAGTTAAGAGCATGTGTTTCCTTCTAAGAGGTCACAGGTTCAAAACCAGAGGGGGTAGAGTATGTATGCCTTCGTAGACTTAGCAGTCAAATCGCTGCGCGGAGGTGGGTCCTGATGCAGGAGCATCCAGCTCTGAGGAGACTTAAGAGGCTGACAGTCTCATGAAGAATTCAGAACAAATTGTCATTCATTTTGACTGGGCGAGTGTTGGGCTTGTCGGTCATTTGATTTTACTTTTACTTAACTTTATTTTATTTATCTGTTAAGAGAACTTAGGAGTTGTAGAGAAACAGTAGTTAGAGTTAGTTTAGAACTGACAAAAAGCAGTTGTTTTTTCTGTTAAGTCAGTTTTCTTTCAAAACAGTTCAGGACATGGTATTAAAAAGAAGAAAAGACATCATGTAGGGGTTCTTCCCCCAAAAGGAAAAAGAGAGAAAGTACAACATTTCGAATTTGCATCTTTTTAACAGAAATAAGATTTCAAGTCATTTCTTGCCCATCACTGTAACCATAAAACCTATAGTTATGTTATTTCCATTACTGTAATATTAAATGTCAGATGAATTATTAGCATTGCAGAGTTGCCATGTCAAATGATTTGTTCCAACAGAAACGAACAAGTGCAGAAGTAACAGAGAGGTGGCTGACAGAAATACAAGTGAATGAAACAAGCCTTATGTAAATGTCACGGATTCGAGACAGTGAAGCAGCGAAGACCGTAAGAGTCGGCTAACAAGTGGAGAGTATAGGGAGCGTTCCATGTGTAATCACACAGACGAGAGAACCGACACAACGCAAGCATGTACAGGTATTTCATAAACTGAAAACCCTCATAACCCATTTTAATGGTTGAACGAATACCGAAAGAAATGAACGAACAGTGTAAATCATTTCATATATAAATGAATACTTAATATGCAAGAATAGAAGCTACGCATTCCCGGATATAAAAAAATCTTTTACGTATAAATAAGAACAGAGCATAATCCAATATAAACAGAGATTCACTGCTGAAAAGGAGACCTTATATTCATATATAAATTCCGAGTCCAACTTCGAAGAGCAGACAGATACAATTGACCGAGGGTTTGTAACACTCAAGCACAACCCGATAGCAGAAGGGTTCGACTTGGTCGAGCGACTCTTTACGGCAAAGACAACCGAATACACGGAACCATATGCTACCTTATCAAATTGACATCGAACAGTCTAATTCTCAGAGCAGACAACAGACATCAAAACAAAAACCCGAACGAGGGTTTCTCACCAACAGGTCGGCGTGATACTGATACAAAAATTTAAGAACAGAAAGGAGCCAAACCACTACAACTCAGAATTTTCCTATCGACGGAACTAACTGACTTTACAGAACCAACAACGAAAGACATAGCTTATAAACAGAAGGATGCTACCCGTGAACAGAGCATTCGAGTAACCAACGAAGCAACAGACCACCGCCAGTGTCCAAGCCAACACAGGTGAATACCTGCCACCAGCAATCAAATGGGGTTAATGTTCGAAGGAAACAACCATAAAACGATGAAATGAAACATGAAAAATGACAAGGGTTTGAGTGAAAGTTACCTGTGAGCCGAACGAGGGTCCGAAGAAAACCTGAAGGTGTTCATACCTATTGACCAGTGGTAGAGAAACGTTAGAAGGAGAACGACAGCAAACCCAGATCATATAACAGGGAAAAAAATCTTACCTCAGGTGACCAAGCGGAGTTTTGGAGTGCAGAGCAGTCCTGCATTAGAGAAAAAAACCAGTTAAATCGTTGGAAATCACAGACAGCGAGAGCGCCAAGTTAAAACATAGAACCTGTGCCTAAAGACTAACCACTATATCCTTTAGAGAAACAGTCGTTGTTACAGGTTCCAAGAGCGCATACCCACAACCACGGAGCACCAGAATACACAGGTAAGCCACCACCGTTAGACCAGAACAAGAAACTCAAAGTTTCACCAGAAAGTTGCAGACTGAACTCTCCAAGCAGCGGCGGGGTAAGAATGAACAGGTAAGCGCGGGTAAGTGTGAACAAAAGACGGAGCAACTGGCAGGTGTAAGTCGACGACAGGGACATCCGGGATAAACCCTAAACCCACAACCGAGGCATCGTACTTCGTTTTTAATATAACATTAAATTGCGTCCAGGACACGGTCATATTCGGAGGGAGTAAGGAACGGCGGGAGCCACCATAAGTGGTATCAGAGCAGGTTTCTTTTGAGTCAGAATCAATGGAACAGGTAGAAGGGGAAGGAGAAGCGAAGAGGAAGAGGAAGAGGCAGAGGACGACTGGTGCATAGGCCAGTAGATGACGGATTGCGAGAAGAAATCAGAGTTTTGCGAGAGAGATTGGCAGTGATAGAAGCTGGAGGAAGACGAAACCCAGCGGATAACAGTGATGAAGAGGCAGTTGAGCTAGAGCAGGATGAGTTTGAGGGGATAACACCAGAACTGAGGTTGTTAAAATCAGTTTTGCTATCCAGCCATAAACCGAAGCATGAGTTGCCTACCTATGATGGAAGTTTATCGGCAGAAGTGTTGTTAGACTGGTTAAGTGAAGTGAACAAATTCTTTGAGTTTGAGGAAACCAGCGAAGACAAACAGGTGAGATTTGCCGCCACCAAGTTGAAAGGACATGCGTCCTTATGGTGGGATAGCGTTCAGGCTGAAAGAAGGAGGTTAGGCAAACAACCAATCAAGAAATGGGCTAGGATGGAAGCAAAGCTGAAGGAGAAGTTCTTACCAAAGGACTATCATATAATGTTGTACAGGCAGGTACAGAACCTGAAACAGAGGGGAATGACTGTAAGAGAATTTACAGAAGAATTCTACAAGTTGAATCTGCGAGCAGGATATGTGGAAGATACCTCAGAGAAGACAGCCAGATATGTAAATGGCTTGAGAGGGGAGATTTTAGACGAGATTGGTATCCTTTCACCGTAGACATTAGAAGAAGCCTATCAGTTTGCACTGAAGGCTGAAGAGAAGATAAACAGGAAACAGAACTCCCGGAGAGGAGGTGGTTCAGGCAGAGGCAAAGGCAAAGTGTATGGCAGAGGGCGAGGTACAGTTTCGAATGAGGAAGGCAGCAGCTCTAAGTCTACTGGTACGGCAGAGAGGGACAACAGTAACAGGGAAGGACGACCAGCTCAGAGAGGACGAGGTTTTGGTCGGGGCAGAGGAACTGTCCAGTGTTACCGTTGTCATAAGTTGGGACATAAGTCTTATGACTGTCCAGAGGGCGAACCAGCAGGCGGAAGGGGAACCTATGTTGCGCAGCCAGAAGATGCGGAAGAGACACCTCAGGAAGCGGAGAACACACCTGAGATAGGTGAAGCCTTGGTGATGAACAAGGTACTGATAAAGCCAGCCAAGGAAGCTGAAGAGCCAGATCAGCGGAAAGCATTGTTTCGCACTGTCTGCAAATCACAAGGCAAATGCTGCAAGGTGATTGTTGACAGCGGAAGTATCGATAACCTGGTAGCTGTAGAGATGGTGGAGAAATTGGGATTAAAGAAACTGAAACATCCCACTCCTTACAAGGTATCGTGGTTACAGAAGGGGCATCAACTATTGGTTGATGAACAGTGCGAAGTAGAGTTTCAGATTGGGAAATATAAGGACAAAATCCTTTGTGACGTGATGCCCATGGATGTCTGTCATCTGTTGTTGGGACGACCGTGGCAGTTCGACAGGGGGGCAATTCACGATGGAAAAACTAATTGTTACAAATTTGTGAAAGATGGGATCAAGCATACGCTTGTGCCCATCAAGGAAGAAAACACAGCAGAAGCTAGCGGAGTGAAGACACTGCTGTTAGGAGGGAAAGAGTTCATTAAGCAGATTGAAGACAGCGAGATAAACTTTGCTGTCATAAGGAGACCAAGGACAGTGGTACTCCACACACAGGTTTCAGATTTACCAGAGGACGTTCAGAGGTTGCTACGAGATTTTGGAGATATTGTGGTGGATGATCTTCCGGATGAGTTGCCACCCAGAAGGGGTATTAGTCATTGCATCGACTTTATACCAGGGGCGAGTCTGCCAAACAAAGCAGCCTACCGCATGAGTCCCAAGGACCATGAAGAGATTAGAAAATAGGTCCAAGAATTGTTGGACAAAGGCTTGATTCGGGAGAGCATGAGTCCTTGCGCAGTACCCACTGTTTTGGCTCCCAAGAAAGGTGGAGAATGGAGGATGTGTATAGATTCCAGGGCTATTAACAAGATTACCGTTAGATACAGGTTTCCCTTGCCAAGGATGGATGATATGATGGATTGCCTAAGTGGAGCGACCTACTTTTCAAAGATTGATCTGAAAAGTGG
>APFE030089580.1:0-15821 GCA_000404065.3 Pinus taeda
CGGTTAGAATCTGCCCAAACAATTTCTGGGTCTTGGAGATCTCATATGCTTTAGCCTCTCCACCAACTTTCATGGCTAGAGCACATCCGATGCTACCCCAAATCAACACTTCCTCTTAGCGAGGATTGTGCTCTAATAATACTCCACACTTAGCATCACCCTGATTAGACGACACTAGTACCTATGTTGATGCTAGGCATCCCCGCCCAACGTCCTTTGCACTATTGCATCCTGTACTGCTGCCCATGGCCCTGCCACTGCTACATCCGTACGGCAGCTCCCTCTGCATCTGTGCTGCTGCTGGTCCATCCTCCTAACATTGCATCCCCTCTCATCATGCTGTATCATGCTACTGCACTGCAACTCAGTTACTAAGAAGTAACTTATCCATCGAACATCTGACATCCCTGTCAAGCTAGAAACACTCCCGATGTTGAAGCTACCTCTGCTGCTAACAAGTGCTCCCTCTACTAACCTCTGCATTGTAGTGACAACGCCCTGCATCTCGCACCATTGCACACCTCTTTGCACCATCCTGCACTTGTGCAACACTCCTGTGCCTCTCGCACTGTTGCAGCCTACTAGCCTCACGCTGCCCCAGGACTCCTACACTGTAGCACTGTCTGCCACTTCATGCGCATCCATCTCTACCAACATCTGCCAGGCCTGCTACTCCTCTTCGGGGCTCCTGTAGCAAGGTATAATCCAAGAGGTTGGGTACCTCAAGGATCCTGCGCCTCATTTCCTGTAATGCGTCTGACTAAAGCTCGATGTCTCCCCACTTCTTCTCAAGTGCCACATGAGCACTCATGGCACAATCGCCATCCTCCTCCACTTCTTTCTCCGCCCTTACTGGCGCTGCCTTGTTCTCAAAAGCCTCTCCCTTACTCTCTTTCATAGGGCACTAGTTCGCAAAATGACCCAGTTCCCCACAATGGAAGCACTTCACCTTGGAGAGGTCCTTCTTCTTTCTCTTCGCCTGCTTCCTCGCAGATGCTAAAGCCACATCCTCTTCTTCCTCCTTGATTCTGACCCCTTTACCGCTATTGCCTGCCCTGGTCACCCGTCTGATCTCTTCTTGGCGAAGAGCCACCGACAATTCCTCCCAATTCGGAAGGCTCACCCTACCTAGTATACTTTGGACAAATACCTCCCAATCCTCTGATACTACGTTCAATGCGGTCCTCACCATCAATTCCTGATCCGGCATGGCCCCTATGGAAGTTAGCTGGTCACGGATCTCCTTCAATCGACCGAGGAAGACATCTATTTGCTCTCCCTTCTACATCTAGTATGACCGCAATAGATTTTCAAGTAACATCTTCCTCTGCACGGAAGTATGCTGGTAAAATTTCTTCACGGCCTGCCACATCTCATTTGTCGTATCCTTTTCGGCAATGTGCAGCATCACATGATTCTTGACCCCATCAAGGATGATGCACTTCACTCTGGCCATTGCCTACTCGTACTTCTCATTTTAAGCTAGGTCAACTGGGATCACTATTGCTTTCAAGGCGAAGTCCTTGATGCGATATATGTCTAGAACGGACAAGATCCTGGCCTTCTAGACCACGAAGTTGGATGCTCCATCCATCCTATCCTGATCTCTCAGTCCATTCACAGCCACTATGTAGCTCTTCTCTCGAGTCTCAACTTCACGTCTGGAAGTTCTTGATTCGACTCCCTTTGAGTCTCGATTTCCCTTCTGGAAATCTCTCTGCTAATGTCAAGTTGCCCCACTCCAAGTTGCCCCACTCCAATCATCTGTGCAACTAAACACTAATCTGGATACCTTGGCTAGAAATCTGCCTCGGCAGCAACATCCTCCACCTTGGTCTTGCCCTGTTAGGTATTGGTCTGACTATAGTACCCCACCAGGTCGCTCCGCAAACTAACCACTTGGCTCTGCACAATCCCGGCACCAGCAAATCAGCTCCCTCAGCCAACTATGTCTGCCCTCCTGACCTCTGCGTGAGCCTGATTCTGCCTCCCACAGCGTCTGCGTTGGCCTCTTTCTAGCCCAGACAGATGACGCAGTCTCTCTGTGTCACTCCTTCCTCTGTCACCTTTTGTAGGGATCAGCCCAGTCACTCCAGATAGCTGAATCTGCTGCTACTGCTCTGCTAGATGATGTCTTCAGTTATCTTGTGATCTGTAACCTCGCTATGATACCATGTTGGAATTTCTAAGTTTAACCCGTTAGAAATTCTTCCTATACTATCTAGTTTATTTCTTCCTACTTGTTTAATTACTTATCAAGTTATTCACCATGTAAATACTGAAAATAAACAGAAGTACAATATCAACATCTACAAATCATCAACTGAAAGAAAACAAGCACACAAGTGACACCATTATTTTTGGACCAATGTCCCCGGAAAAACCCAATGCGGGAAAACTGGTGCAGCTATTCGGAGGGTTTTATTATTATGCAGTTTTCATAATACAACTAGAGCGCCAAAAATGGCTCACCCAACAAAGAATGCCCTCTGCAGTAGTACCTCTCCTTGGAGTCAGATATTCTGGCTGATCAATCACCAGATAAACGATGCCACAACAACAATTTGCAGCTTCCACTGCTCTACGTCACTCTGATAGGGACTGTATCACCATTCCCAGCTCACTAGCACCTAGTCTGCCCCACGAAAATCTTTCCACCGCTACCTCTTGGCCTTGCGCCAGCTCTACTAGCCTCTGCATAGCAACTGAAAGTTTTGCATCAACCCTTACACCCTCTGCATCACCCACGCTGGCCGCTTTTGGCTGTGCAGCGCCCAATTGCCTCTGCGTCAACATCTTTGGGCTCTGTGTTGCCTCTCTGGTACTAACACTGCATCTTTGCTATGTATTCACTGCCCCTCGCCACTAATCATTGTTTCACATTTGCTTAGCAACCCCACTCTAGCAAACTGAACGATTGATCACTTCGGTGTGTTCTCCAACTGACCCTCAAGCCTCCTCATATACTTTTCTCATTGGTCCATCAATGGCCGAGATTAAATCTCTAATCAACCGCTAAGATTAGATTTGGCTTGATCCATGAATTTTGGAACCTTCTAACCCAGTTTTATATTAATACCAATTAATATTTTATTTTTCCTAAGTTTGGACTTCGGAACTCCATTAAAAATATTGATTATTTTAATATCTCCCAAACCGGTTAGAATCTGCCCAAACAATTTCTACGTCTTGGAGATCTCATGTGCTTTAGCCTCTCCACCAACTTTCATGGCTAGAGCACATCCGATGCTACCCCAAATCAACACTCCCTCTTAGCGAGGACTGTGCTCTAGTAACACTCCACACTAAGCATCACTCTAATTATATGGCACCAGTACCTGTGCTGATGCTAAGCCTCCCCGCCCAACATCCTTTGCACTGCTACATCCTGTACTGCTGCCCATGGCCCTATCACTACCACTGCTACATTTGTACGGCAGCTCCCTCTGCATCCGTGCTGCCACTGGTCCATCCTCCCAGCATTGCATCCCCTCTCATCATGCTGCATCGTGCTACTGCACTACAACTCAGTTACTGAGAAGTAACTTATCCACCCAACGTCTGACATCTTTGTCAAGCTAGAAACACTCTCGATGTTGAAGCTCCCTCTGCACTGCTGCAACAATGCCCTGCATCTCGCACCATTGCACACCTCTTTGTGCCATCCTGCACTTGTGCAACACTCTTGTGCCTCTCGCATTGTTGCAGCCTGCTAGCCTCACACTGCCTTGGGACTCCTGCACTGTAGCACTCTCTGCCACTTCATGCGCATCCGTCTCTACCGACATCTGCCAGTCCTGCTACTCTTCGGGGCTCTCGTAGCAAGGTATAATCCAAGAGGTTGGGTACCTCAAAGATCCTACCCCTCATCGCCTGTAGTCTGTCTGACTATAGCTCGATGTCTCCCCACTTCTTCTCAAGTGGCACATAAGCACTCATGGCACAATCGTCATCCTCCTCCACTTCTTTCTCCGCCCTGGCTAGCGTTGCCTTGTTCTCAAAATCCTCTCCCTTACTCTCTTTCCTAGGACACTGGTTCGCAAAATGACCCAATTCCCCACAATGGAAGCACTTCACCTTAGAGAGGTCCTTCTTTTTCTTCTCCTGCTTCCTCACAGATGCTAGAGTCGCGTCCTCTTCTTCCTCCTCCTTGATTCTGACCCCTTTGCCACTATTATCTGCCCTGGTCACCCGTCTAATCTCTTCTTGGCGAAAAGCCACCCACAGTTCCTCCCAATTCGGAAGGCTCACCCTGCCTAATATGCTTTGGACAAATACCTCCCAATCCTCTGAGACTGCGTTCAATGCAATCCTCACCATCAATTCCTGATCCAGCGTGGCCCTTATGGAAGTTAGTTGGTCACAGATCTCCTTCAATCGACCAAGGAAGTCATATATTTGCTCTCCCTTCTACATCTGGTATGACTGCAACTGATTTTCAAGTAACATCTTCCTCTGCACAGAAGTATGCTTGTACAATTTCTTCAGGGCCTCCCACATCTCATTTGTCATATCCTTTTCGGCAATATGTAGCATCACATGATCCTTGACCCCATCAAGGATGATGCACTTCACCCTAGCCATTGCCTCCTCATACTTCTCATTTTCTGTTGGGTCAACTAGGGTCGCTATTGTTTTCAAGGCGAAGTCCTTGATGTGATATTTGTCTAGAATGGACCAGACTCCTCCAAGTCTCTCAACTTCCCGTCTAGAAGTTCTACATTTCCATTCATGTCCTTCACCTATACTATCATGTATCCATCATGTGTCTACATTTCCATTCATGACCTTCACCTAGACTTACAGTTGTTAGTCCTGGTCTAGTGCATGACACATGAAATATAAAAACACAACTGTCACTCCTTTGTAGCTAGGGGTGATCTAATTCAAGCTCCCTCTTGATCAGGGACCTATCAGAGCTCCTTCTTAACAAGGGACTCTTCTTTTCATCAGCAGCTTCTTCTTCATGGGTCTTTCAACTACTTGATCAACTTCTTTGTTTGATGTCATAGAATTTAGTTGAGCTTCTTCCTTGTAGAGCATCAGCCATCAATCACTTTCCTTCTCAATTCGTCATGTCATTCCTTTCTTCATGGAGAGTGGCCTTCTTGATACATATCTAGAACCTTCGTCATGTAGCTACTTCTTTCCCATCATGCTTCTTTCAGGAATTTCCATCCACCACATGAATCCTAGTTGTACTTGTACTTACAATTCTTGTTCCAGTAGCCCTGCATACACTTATCTAGATAGTATTCAAGAACTCAAAACATAACATTAAATTAAATCGTACCTTACTAGATGGCTCTTCATCATGACATCTTCCTGTAGGTATCAGCGTCCTGCATTCATATTGACACATCTCCCAAAGATGACCGTTGTCAAGGGTCTTCATCTTTTCCATCAGAGTCTTCATATTTTTCTGGGAGATTTCCTAGTCAAGTCTTCTTGGTCTTTGGATGTTGATTCCCTTCATTAGGGTTGCATATCTCATGATCTCTTCCTTCCTCACACAATTCCTTCCCAAGTGCTTTTAATCAGAGTTTCTTAATTGTAGTCAACCACCTCATACTTCATATAAGGACATATTATGTTGATTTCATCTAGTGTGTCTTATGTCTTTTTGTATACTTCAGAGGAGGAGATCCTTTTTCTCTTGATCATGCTTCTCAAGATAGAAGTAATGATCCATGTTACCTGCAACCATATGACATGTCATCATAATATTAAACACAAGCATACATACCTTATTTTACCTTCAGGTCATTGAGGCTTCTTCCAGCGTCCTTGATTGAAGAGATCTTCAATCCCTTGATCTGCTTCATGTCAGCACATCATCTCATGGATTCCATAAGTTGGAATTCTTGTTGAAACACTTGCTTCCTCTCTAGATTAGAGAACCCTTCAATGAGGATTCCATCAGAGAATTTTGAGGATCTTGTATATCCCCAACTGGCAGATGTTTCCTTTTTCACTAGATGTATGATGAGCATTGTCCCAAATGACTCCTTCCTTTTCTTCAATGTCCACTGAGGTTCCCAAGAGAAATATTCTTCGTGTTTGTCTTCCATGGGTTTTGTTCTTCATGATTCCCATGGTGATGTCACGAGCTCTTGTTTCTAATGCTTCCATGATGCCATGATGCATCTTATTATCTTAGCCATATCTATAACACAAGATTTAGAAGCTTATGATAGAACCCTTTTGTGAGGGATAACATCTTACTCATAGGAGAGATTTGTTACTCCCTAATTCCTTGGTCCCTTTCTTCAGCTTCCCCCATATTTCCAGTGGTATGAGCTTCTTTCTATAAACTTTCCATAGCATTGAATCTTAGTTATACTTATTCGGTCTGCTTGAGGACCAATCTTGTCTTTCCTTTCTGCACACGTTTGAGATAACCTTCTTGTTCATGGACAATTGTTACCTTGCTTGTCAGTTAGAATGATGATGATTATCTTTCCTTCCTAGATCTTGTAGATGGGATCTTATGAAGATATCCTACATCCTTTGATACCTTTACTTTCATGAAGATTAGATTTCCTGTGACCTTCTTATTGCACCTTCAGAGAATGAGTTTATCATCTATATCACTTTGATGTCTCCAATATTGCTATGTGAGGGGATCTTTCATAAGCATCCGTTTCCATAAATTCAGAGGAGACCTATTGATATGTTTAATAACTTCAGCTTCTTAGAGGACTATGACTATCCTCCTCCTTCATGCAAGGAATCTTGATGACCCATCGAACCTACAGATGTCCTTGCAATAATGAAATAATTTAACCAAACTTAATTATAGAATGAAAAGATACTTACTTGTCATGTGAAGATGAAATCTTCACCTTGATCATGTTGGAAGTGGTTGAAGCAGATGCATTGATGCTTCCTTCGGATGAGATCTTTGTTGTACTGCAAAGAAGATTACCTTCTTTGCCTTCAAGTTACTTCGACTTATACATCTGACAAACTGTTGATGTACTTGGGATGGCACTACATTGTTATCACATAAGTAGACCATGGAACCTTGTAGTATGCAGCATTGTGTAGAATCATAGGGTATTGAGGTAGAATCATAGGACTTCTTCATTTTATATTGAGTACTGTTTATACAAACTTTTATATATATGCCCTTGAATATATATAATCAAGCTCTGAGAATCTGAGATGTCAAGATTGTTCCTTTTATAGAAAGGATTCAATCCGAGGTTGACATCTTCATATAGTGGTACCGAGACTGTGGGTAGAATGGGACTTGTAAAGTAAATGTCATATGGCTGTGTATATCCGAACTAAACTGCTGTATGAGCTCTCCTAATAGAGTCTTCTACCTGTGATCATTTGCATCTTTTGTCCGAGTTTTCTGAGGCTGAGAATGTGGGAAGAATCCGAGTATAGATCATCAAGTTGAGAGAGACTGTAATTCAAAATTGTGACATTGTATATTGTTGTTGTAGACTGATCCTTGAATGTCTCTTTTAGTTGCCCTTCCTTTGACTTTAGCACCTTAGCTCTGATTCCATGTTGAAGAATCTAGGGCAATTCGCATAAGTAAGATTCTTCTAGACTTGATCACAATTTGTGAAGTGCTTTTACAATTTATCTTATCTTGATCTTGTTCTTATTATTACTGTGTGTTTACTTCATCAAACTACTACCAAAAACAAACAAACAAGAACTCTAGAAGTTGGCATTCTGCCAGGGCCACAACCTCTCACTCTTGGAGAGGAAAACCTACACGTAATTCTTCTTTTAGAGATTCCAATTAACGAACACCAAGACAATGACCCTTGACCTATTAGGCCACTCCAAGACCAAGACACCAATCCTCTTCTTTCTCACTGTTGAGATCATCATAATTGTTGTACCATTGAGGCCATCACTACTGCATCATCGAGATCTCCATCACTGCTGCAACATCAAGATTATCACTGTTGTACCACTGAGATCCTGACTGTTGTATACTCATTGAGATCTTTATTTCAACAAAGAGATCTGAAATATATATATATATATATATAGGAGAGCTTCACTTAGTTTTACCGAGATACTGATTTTCTCCATTGAGGTCATGACTGTAGTTATACTAAGATCATACTTGCATCTATTATGACTACTTCTGGACTATATAACGAGACAGAGTGTGTCTTCATGAGATCACTGCCTTATAATGCCAAGATTGTAAGGTTCCTTCAAAGGTCAATGTAGAGATATGCCTAGACAGTGAACACCAAGGAGATGAGGACTGTAGTTTTCTCACTGTTATTATTGCAGAGATATCTGTGATGCACCCTACTATACCCATCGCAGTTCCTGAGCTTGAGGATAGGCCTCCGAGAATGTCATCCGAAATTCTTCCTGCAACTGTCCTGTACTTCCTGCACCTATACGAAATTCAGAGAGAATCTGAGTTTTTTTCTGTCTGTGGTCAGCCTAGCCACATATAAATAGTGGTTAGTCTCCCATATTTAGCCAACGTGTCAGTGTGAAGTGTTGTGTCTATTATTTGAGCCAACTTGTCATTAATATATATTTTGAAGCCGACTTGACCATCTTTCACATCGTTTTGCTGGTGATTCTTCTTTGGAGAATCATGCTTGTCTTGGAGGGCTACTTGACACTAGGTTGACCCATGTACATCACATAAATGCTCAAGAAGAGCTTTTTAACATGATTTTGACTCTTTGACATTCCTAGACCTATGGAATGAGCAAGAAACTCATTCATATGATTTATAAAAATAATATTTATTTTTCTTGACAAGTACAAAGATCAAAATTACATTGACGAATACCGAACCTAGTTCCATTTTTCTTCAACACTACTCTTCATTATGGCACCCATGGACCTCATCAGGCCTCTTAGAGGACCCTACGACATGCATAGATTATATTTTTTGACCTCTTGAAAAGCTTACTCTTTAATTTGTGAGCTAGTTTGGTGGGTTTGTCACCAAAAGTTAGATGAATAGAGCATTATTTTATTTTTGTGGCTATTGTAGGGCCAAGGAAGCTAATTCAAACTTCTCATTAGTGTATAAATAAAAGCGAGATGAGTTCATTTGCTCATCACCACTTTCGATTGGATCTCTTCTCTCTCTTGAGAATTTTGCACTTTTTCTTAGTGGATGAATTGGAGCTTTATGGATGAATTTTGATGTGTGGATGTTGGTCTATCTTATCTTGGAGCTTCTCTCTTGACAAATTGTGGATGGTTGGATATATTCTATTGGAAAGACCATATTACTTGCATGAATAAAATCACAAGTCACGTAAGAGCTGTGTAGAATAATACTGAAACAAAATGAAATCAACCCTTTCCCCATTCCTTTATATATCAATTTCACTAGCAAAAACTTATTACCATAAATTAGTCTAACTCATAAAGGTAGAAGCATTAAAAATAGATGCAACACACCTCCAGTGGATATCTTCGGAAAGCAGGCTCAAAACGACTTTTACAAAACCTGTGAAACCAAATTGTCAACACTGGAAGGGCTAAAAGTATAGGCGTGGAGTTAGCTGCTTTTTTAGTGCTTAGCAGACCAAGTAGTAGTAGCTGTGATATTACTAATGCAGCAACTATACGACTATGAACATGAGGCCAAAATGCTGCTACACTCTCATACTCCTGATTATACACATTGATAACCTGCAAGACGCAGCCATTCTTTCAGACTTGTAATCAAGCCTCTAAAAGCACAATTGACATCAGTTGAAATTTAATTTTCCAATAAAATGTATTAGCTATAAGGACAAAATTTTAATTAAACTCGGACATCACAATGCAACTAAACACATATATTACCAGGTAAAGACAACACACGTAGCATTAATTTGATGCAATGATTTTTTTTTATTGAAACAAAGTTCTAAGTAATGGTTGCCAGGGTTTACAATGATCTGGTAATACACTTTTCTTGAACAAATTATAACATCCAAAGCTACCAACCTGATGTCGATACACAAAGTATGCAAATCCAAAAAAGATGACTATGAAAGGCAGAAGTATTGGCGTGACCACTGCATACACAAGTCCAAGCAGAAAGTATAGTTGAAGTTGAGGAAGTGCTTCTGGGAAACCGACACTTCCAGGATCCATGGCATTCTCCCTATCCTTCTCAGTCTTCACCAAAAACATGTTCTTCAGATGAAAAATGATTAATGGCTTCAATCGGAGAATTTCACCAGCAATGCCAGCCCATCCATCAACCATGATATAAGTGATGAAAAAGGTAGCTTTCATTGGTATTGAAACTCCAATAGTCCTTGGTATCCTGTAAATAATGAACATCTTCAGTGTGATTGCAATAATCTAGAAAATACAACACTTCTGTCTAGGCACATATCAATCAACCGAAAGACCTTTTGATATAAGCATATAGATAAAGTCAATGGATTCAAGGAACTCACAAGGCTTCTCTGAACAGGCATTTATTCAATTAGGTAAGAACTTCGAAAATAGATCTCAGCTTTTCTTTTGACGAAAACTCAAATTAAACTGTAAAGGACTACAGTTTTCTTCAAAAGTATAGCATATCCAAACAAGGCATAATCATGTACTATAACTCGTACAATTACATAAGATCAGTTATTACTTGATTTTAACAATATTCATTAGTTAAGTGAACAGGATATAAGAGAAGTCATGTCTGTTAATAACTTTATTGTGCGTAAGCATCCAATGCAATGGAAATCCCCATAATGAAATACAAAAGGAAATCAAAACTGAACAGCTATTTCTTTCACAGATATTTATAATTATCAATAAAGAACACAACATAGACAATTTAGACACAGACTTCAGTATATTAATGTCATAAACCTCCTTTCAGTTGAAGCTTAGACTCTTGTCGACAGATTAACTCTAAAATGGGTGAATGTCATATATACAGTATATTAACAAACTTGTCTGCTAGTTACATTCTGGTTCAACATAAAATTATGCCTTCAGGGTACTCAATATAATGAGTACTGGTGATCCAATGCCCAATATCACTTCTTTCATAGTGACTCCACTAGTGGTCTTTGAAACCATCAATTCATGGTTAGGTGTTGTTGTCACTCAGATTGTACAGGCACTGTCACAATGACTCAGGTCGGGGACCATCACTTTGATCCCCGACCTCTCCGTTCTAGCTGTCTCCCAACAGCAAGCTATGGGGAGTAGTCCCCATGGAAATGTGAAGACGAAGGACAAGCTGGCAACCAACGAGTCTGGGAGGCAAGATTGAGTGGCCTAGCTACTTGATTTATTTAAGCAAGATTCAAGGATTAAATTAAATTCAAATTTGAGACCAGTGCCTTATGGAGTCAATTTCTTGCTTATTATTAATTAGAAACCAAGTAACTGGATGGATAATCGCTGCTTAGATGCTTTACTAACCTATATGCTATACAAATCCTAAGACCTAGGTGTAATGCAAGAAATCTTGGTTACTTTTAGTTATATCTCTACTCTAAGTAAGACCTTCTTCTTAACTCTTTTGGAACCAATGTTTGAAGTAGGTTGTGGGATGGAAGCCAACAGGAAGCAACCAAAGGCTTGATTAACAATACCTCCCCCCGTGTTCCAACCACCCGATGCCTCCAGTGCTACAGAGACTGTGGCTCTAACGACTGCAAAGTCATCGTGTTAACCAATCGAAAGGTGTTGAATCCCTCAAGCTAAATTGAGAAAGAGTGGCCTTAGAAGTCTATCAACCAAGCTTATGCTTGGAGGTAAATTGTTAAAGCAACCAGACTTAGGATGCTTATGCAAGGCGGATGAATGACTCTTGATTTAATATTTGCCTAGTGTTTTAGTACTTTAAGTTATGATTAATCTTCAATGACAAGATTACTTATCAATAAATTGAAAGACAATCTTATTACCAAGAGTGTGCCAATTATTAAGTGCCAAAGATAAACTTATCTTCCACAACATGCTTAGTCAATGATAGCAAGTTTAGAACACTCATCTAATTTTAACAATGAAAAATACTTGAGACGAATTAAGATATGCCAATGACCAATGTTAAGAGATTATTGAACTAGCTTCAATGGCTACTACATCTTACTTCAAATGTGAGGATAAGCTCAAGGAAAAATATGATTATCATACATGGAAGATGACTTTGGATTTGACTTTAGAAGAGCATGATGCCATGGACTATGTGCAGGGAAGAGTGGTAGAGCCTCCTTCAAATGTCCCTGTTGCTGCAAAGACGAAGTACAACGAAGTTGAGGTCAAAGCTAAAAGAATTATCATAGACTCCATTCAAAAGCATTTGGTTGCCTATATTTCTGATTTGGGAACATCTACGGAGATGTATGATAAGTTGATTGGGATGTTAAAAGAAAACAATGCAAATCTCCTCTTTCCCAAGAACAAGTTGAAGGACATCAAGATGGATAAAGGGGAGTCTATCCAATCCTACTTCATGAGGATCACACAATCAAGAATGAGCTTGTATCCATTGGAGAAGTTATTGCTGACAGGGAGTTCACTCTCATTGCACTTGGAAGTCTTTCAATAACATGGGATGTGTTTAACACAACCATTCTCAACAATGACAGGATTCCTAGTTTCAATGAATTATTTGCTAGATGCACTCAAGAAGAGACAAGGATGATGGAGAGAGACAAGCCCTCAAATAGAAATGAACCCACTGCTTTCTTAGCTCATGCTAAGAGGAAGAATAATGTTGGTCCAAGGAGACAAGGTCAAGGATTCAAGCAGGGATTCAAAGAAGGAAGGAAAGGAAGGTGCTACAATTGTAACAAGTTTGGCCACTATGCTAGAGAATGCCCTCACAAGAAGAATTCTCCAAGGGATGATGACAACAACAACCACAACAATTTCAAAGGTAATGGCATTCAAAGGAACAACAAGTTCAACAATAAAGGGAAGAGGAATGCTCCCAATGCTCGATATAGAAATGGTCGACCTCCCAAAAGGACAAGAAATTCTAGGTATGAGGAAAGTAATGTTGTAGAAAAACAAAAGGAATTGTATCTTATTTCCACTCTATCTACTGCTTCTCCTCCAAATACTTTGGATCACTGGTTGATTGATAGTGGAGCATCAAGGCACTTCATTGGGTATAAAGAAGCCCTCTCAAATTTGATTGAAAAGAAGACTAATTTGGAGATAGGGATAGGTATTGTTACTCTTTGCTTGAATCCAGGTCAAACCATTCATCTACAAGAAGTATTGTATGTACCCAATTTCAAGAAGAACTTGGTGTCTATTTCTATGATGGAAGATAAAGGCTTCAAGGTAGCATCCATTGATGGAAAGATACGTATTTGGCAAAGAAACCCTAAAGATGCATTCACACTTGGATTTAGGGTTGATAGTCTCTATCAAGTTGGAGGAAGTCCTTTAGGAGCCTTCACTTGTGATGCTTTACTTCAATCTGAGCTACGGCACTAAAGGTTAGCCCACTTACATTCCAAAGCCTTACCTGGGGTAAGGAAGATGGCCACGGGTATGCCTGATTTCAACATGAATCATGAAGGAGTTTGCCAGGGTTGTGCATAAGGGAAACTTAGAAGGGGACCATTCCCTTCAAGTTAAAACCAAACTACGGATATTCTTCAACTGGTCCATTTTGATCTATCTAGAATGTTGCCCATAACATCATTGGGACGATACTTATACTATGCAATTTTTGTGGATGACTTCTCTTGCAAAACATGGATCTATTTCTTGAAAAAGGATGAAGTGTTCAAATGGTTTCGTTCTTTCAAAGCCTTGGTGGAAAATTGTTATGAATATAATTCATAATAAAATAATAAACGTAAATATAAATAAAATGATAATAAATGATAATTAATTAACTAATGATTAGTAGTTAGTAATGAAGAGGCATGTACTAGAGACATGGCCATTCGTGAAAGGGCACCTACCTAGGGTATATAAGCGGGCCCTCATTCTCATTGTAATCATCCAACATCAATTCTTTTATACAACATACACGTTACAATTACTATCCTACAATGGATGTTTTTGTCTTCGAAGTATTTTACATATTTCCGCTGCGTATATGACTTTTGGTCGTTACATTGGTATCATAGTCATTTGATCCTCTAGCAAAGCTTGACCGCTGCGCAGGAGCCTCGTTCTCTGATCCAGGCCTTTTGCAATCAACATTATGTCAACCTTGTTGTCGTATAATTGAAGAGTTTAGCTCAGGATTTGGGAGTTTTCCTCTTCATCGTTTTGTTAGGCCTTTGGCCATTAAAATTAAAAAGAAGAGAAAAGTGATAAAAATAAGCAAAAAAGGGGGGGTTATCATTAAACCCTAAGCTCTTTGATGAACACAAAAGAAATCTATTTTTGAAGAACATATCAGTGTCGTTGACAAAAAATTATCGATAAACAAAATGGAGCCTAATTCAAAAATGATGAAGGAAGTATGATTTTTCTATAAAGGTTTTTCAGTTACGGATCACAAAGTAATTACATAAAAATGAAGTATCCAAGGAAGATAAATTAATATCGCTATCAACATAAGAAACGATAAAAATTACATCAACATTAACTTAACAAATCAGCTATAAATCCTAGGAGCCAATCATTGGTGTAAGGAAAAATATTTTTGACCAAAAAGAGTATAACATTAGTGATTTACAAGTGACAGTAGGTCATTATGAGTACATATCTCAATTTCATGTTGTAAAGATGGATATTGACATCATACTCGGTCAACCTTGGTTTAAGAATTTGGGTACATTCATGTTAAACATAGAGAAACAAGTTTTGACATTTCCTTATAAGGGGAAGATGGTCACATTTCGAGACATAACAAGTAAATCAAAATCAATAACATATTCAATAGAAAACTTCAAGGATATCTCAGACTTGATGTTTCAAGATAACAAAAAAAAAAAGCAAAAAGAGCTTGAAGAAGCCATCTGCATTAAAGACAGAAATTTCTCTCAGAGATCACAATGAAAAACTACTCGAACAAGTCAAGAAAGCCAAAGCCACAAAGAAGGAACTCCAAAAGCGTTTATTAAAACAAGAAGAAGAAACTTTACGTTTTAAGAGCCTTAATCAGAGATTATTAAAACAAATCAAAAGTTTAAAAGATGATGAAGCTACTAAGAATAAAGTCAACAATTGAGAAAAGGATGAACTTGTACGTTTAGGAATCATAACCAAACCCTACTTACGCAAATAAAATAAAAAATAAAAATGACAAGAAATCGCTAAATGACGAAGCTAGAACAACTTCAAGGTGAAGTATTGAAATCGTCAGTCATTTCAGTCCAAGTTGAAGATAAGGGAATAAATATTGATCCAATCCATATCACAAGTAAGGAAGAAGAATCTAGACAAGTTAAAGCATATGCAAAAGTTGCAATCCAAACAATGGACATTCCAAATGATGATTCAGTCGCCAAAGTAACAACAACAAAGCTTAAAGAAAATCAGGAATCAACCACTAATATGATAGAGGAAAGCCAAACCGAAGGAGCTATGTATCAACATCCCAATCACAGGAGCTGACTTTCCAATCAAGCTACGTACCAGTATCGCTCAAAAAATAAACGGCAAAATTATGTTCCCAAGGATACTGAAGTTTTCAGAATGCAATCCTATGATAACTATTCATCACAAAATTTGATTCCACAGAAGATCAATCTAGGATGGTCTGATCCCTTCTTAGTGTGACAGTTTTGTTTGTCACTTAGAGGATCATATCATCTTGTACCAATGAAGATGACAATGCCGAGACGAGAAGATATTCGAAATAGAAAAATAAATCAAGTCTTTCATCAGTAAGCTTTGAGGATAACTCTTTGAAGGAGAAGGCAATGTTATGAACATAA